>PVJA010011651.1:21821-54238 GCA_004027025.1 Myocastor coypus | reverse complement strand
TTTTTTTTTTTTTTTTTTTTTTTTTTTTTTTTTTTTTTTTTTTTTTTTTTTTGTCTTTTTGAGACAGGGTCTCAGTATGCAGTTCAGGCTGGCCTCGAGCTCACTTTTGTAGCCGAGGCTGGTCTCGAACTCACACCGATCCTCCTGCCTCAGCCTCCCGAGTGCTGGGATTACAGGCGTGCGCCACCACGCCCGGCAGGCTCATAATCTTATTTTTTCTTTCTTTTTTTTAATTTTTTTTATTTTTTATTTTATTTATTTTATTTGTTTATTCACTCATTTTTATGGCCGGCTCAGCCTGCCCTGAGGGCAGGGCTGGCACAGCATGTGGTGCCGGGGATCGAAAATCGCGGTCCCTGAAGCCGCACAAGCTTGCCCAAGCTTTCCCAAGCAGGCGCTTTAGACCACTGAGCCATCCCGCCAGGCCCCTTATTTTTCCTTTCTTTCTTTTTTTTTTTTGTAAGACTGAGGTTTGAACTCACAACTTTGTACTTGCCAGGCAGGCACTTGTGCCATGGAGCTATCTCCCCAGCTCTGGGTAGTTTTTGTGTCTTGAGACAGTCTCAAGTCCAAGGCAGACTCAGCTTCACTGTGTAACCCAGGTTGGCCTTGAATTCACAGTGATTCCTTTGCTTCAGCCTCCCACGTGCTGGGATTACAGGTGTGCAACACCACTCTTAGCTTGGATTATTTATTTATTTATTTGGTTCAGGGTCTCACTACACAGTTCTGATTTCTAGTGATCCTACTGTTTCAGTCTCCCCTGCTCTGAGATTAGAGTCATGTGCTACCAGGTGTTCTGTCTGAGCATGGCATACAGTACTGGGGATCGAACTGGGATCCTTCTGCTTGCCAGGCAGGCACTTAGACTGCCCAGCTATCTTCCCAGACTGGCTTGGGTGATTTTTTTTTTCCCCCTGCAACTATTGATTTAATTTCTCTCAATTTTCTTCAGTGAGGAAATTTGGATAATGAGGGACAAGAGTTTAAATCATGCAACAGTTGGAAATAGTTTGGGCAAAACTTGTCTGGACAGGAGAGCTACTAGAAGTTCAGATTACAGCGACAAGGGTTGTTCTAGAATTGGGCATGAGACTGGCTGGCTTTGCAAGGAGCACGGGAAGGAGAAATGTGAGGGCTGCCCATGTCTCTGATTGCTGATCTCCGCTACTCCGCCTCCCTTCAAGGCCTGAGAGCATCCACATGGTCTGATCAACACACAGACTGGTATGACAATTAGCACAGCGAGGGCCACGCAGCCTGTTAAGGGCGTCACAGGTAAACGGGCCCCTCCTGTGTTCAGAGTTAAATCTGCTGAGAGAGGACGGTTTCAAACGAGTCACTGCCAGAGCACATTGGACTCTGAGGTGGAATCCACTCCCCCTTTTCATCTGTCTGCCTCATTTGCTTCTGCTCATTTGTGTGTGGAGGAGAGGGATAAGTACAGGAGACGTCGACTCCACTCTGCGACTGATCCCATTCTGTCAATAACAGCTCCTGACAGTGCACAGAAATCCTCACACCAAACCCCTGGCAACTGATGAGATTTCTTTTCCAAACAAGCTCTTAATTCATTTCAGAAGCCGGCTTAAACCTGCAGGCCTTCTGGATTTTTCAGTGCTGCGGACAGAACTCAGGGACTCATGCCTGTTACAGGCAAGTGCTGCATCCCGAGCTACACCTCAGCCACTGCTGTTATCTTTGCAGCTCACTTCATCTCGAATCCATGCTCGAAGCTCCCATGTTAGAATGTGCCAGGAGATACAGCAGATGTTGGAGCCTCTTGATTACACAGGAAGACATTACAATGTGAGATTCAGAGATTCTGGTGTTTTGTTTTGTTTTAGGGAAGGATTTACAGGGTGTTCAAGGTCTTACTACCAGATCGGACTCATAGTGATCTGCCTGTTTACAGCCTCCCAAGAGCTGGGATTACAGGCATACCACCAAACCCAGCCTCAATTGCCATCTCAGCGCACCCCAGGGGCAGGGCTAGCATGGCAGGCCCGGAGATCGAACCCCAGGCCCTGTACCTGTTTGCAGGTGCTTCAATCCACTGAGCTATTTGGCCAGCCTGAGATTCTGGGTTTTAAGTGTAGAAAAGTAAACAATTTTGTATTGTGGATATTCTTCCAAAATAACTGCAAACCTCTTGCACAGCTAGGAACGCTTCATATCTCTTTGTATTTTTCTCAGTGTCTCCATAATATCTTGAGTACAGTAAAGCTCTGTTAGTTGTTTTAGATTAGAAATGACATGGCAGCCCCAGATCTATGGCTGTGCTGCTACTTTGCCAGCAGGCGCTCTATCCTGAAGATGAGGTTTTCCTCTCTGAAAATGATGCAGTCAACATGACCTAACTTTCACCTGGCCGAGGAGAAAAATAGGCTTTTGGTGCACTGCAGAAAACAAATGCGCAAACTCAGGAGACACAATTAAAGTTAAAGAGCAGTGTACTCTCCGTGGAGGAGACCCCAGAAATGGGATTAGTGCCCTTATATGAGACCTGACTCATAACCATGTCAATTTATAGTGAAACAGCGCTGTCAATGGCTAGATACTGAATCTGCCAGCTCCTTGATCTTGGATTTCCCAGTTCCCAGAACTGTGAGAAATAAAATTAAATTCCTGTGGTTAAGATTCCCAGTTTATGATATTTTATGATGATATTTTATTATTTTGAATGAAGTGAGACAGAAATCTCAGCTGGGTGCATGTAAGGGATATCCTGTGAGGCAGATCAGCAACCTCTGTCTTTGTCTGGAGGCAAAGTTTGGCTTCGCCCAAGGAAGCACTTGGGTGTGACAGTGAGGAGAGGAGGGTGTGCGATGGTTCATTTTCTGTGTCAACCTAATTGGCATAAGGGATCCCCAGTTGGTTTGAGGGATGGTTATCTCTGGGCGTGTCTATGAGGCTGCTGCCTCCAGAAGAAACAGAAATCAACTTTGGGAATCAACACACTGTCACCAGTGTGTTTGGGCGCCATGCGGCCCTGAAGGATGTGAGAAGAAAAGAGAGTCAGAGGGAGGGTGTTTGCTCTCTCTGCTGAGCTGAACATCAACTTTTCCTGCCCATGGACATCTCTGCTTTGGTTCCTGGCCAGGTGGACCTAAGACCGGGACCTGTACCACCAGCGTCCCTGCTCCTCCTGCTGGGCTGCACATTCTGAGCTCTCTCGGCCTCCGTAACAGCATGAATCAATTCCCATAATAAATCTCCTCTAAGAGTATGTTATTTGTTCTGTTTCCCCAGAGAACACTAATAAGACTTTTTTTTTTTTTAATGTGTTTGGTACAGGTTCTCACTGAAGCGCGAACTTGTAGTGATCCTCCTGTTTTCAGGTGGGATTACAAATCTGCACCACCCTGCCTGAACTAACTGGCTGGCTCAGCTTGCCCTGGGGCAGGGCTGGTGCAGCATGTGGTGCTGAGGATCAAACCCTAGTCCCTGTGTTTGCTTAGTGTCTTAGTTACTTTGTACTCGTTGCTGGGAGAGATACTCAACACTCAAAATGAAGGAAGGAAAGGTTTATTTAGCTCACAGTTCGTGGAGATTTCAGTCCATATTTGGCTGGCCCAAGACTGAGTGGAACAGGGCAGAGAGCATCCAGTTCATGGTGGTGGAACAGCAACAAAATGGTGGCAGAGATAACCAACTAAACAGGGCAGCAGAGAGCAACAACTCTAGTCTGTCTCTCTGTCTCTCTTTATATTCCTATCAGGCTTTCTGCCTTAGGATATCTGCCCTAGACCACACCCATAGTCCCAGCCCTACTCAGATCCATAATCCCATCAGTACTAAAACACATAATCCCAGGGTCTCATGAGTCAAGTCTCAATCTATAGAAGTCCCCGCCCAATGACTACATGAGGCTTTGGGGGGACAACTAGACATAAACCATAAACACCTAGGCAGCCGGGTGTGGTGGCGCACGCCTGTAATCCCAGCACTCGGGAGGCTGAGGCAGGAGGATTGGTACGAGTTCAAGACCAGCCTGGGCCACAAAAGTGAGCTCAGGACCAGCCTCAACTGCATAGCGAGATCCTGTCTCAAAAAGATTAAAAAAAAACACCTAGGCAAATGCTTGGTCCACTAAGCTACCTCGCCAGCCCTCTAATAATTCTAAAATTTCGGAATTTTTTTTCCTTAGGAAGGATTACTAGGCAGAAAATAGATTTAAATTCATAGAACAAGATAAGATTATATACCAAACTGTTGATGGTGGGCATTTCTAGGGGCAGACTCCTAAAATATGTAACATATATTGTTTGACGCCTACACAATCAAAATGTAACTCATATATGTTTTTTCCAGTAGGAGGAGGAGAAAGAGGAGGAGGAGAAGAAAGTCACCGCCATCTGTAAGGAAGGCTGTGAAGTGTGTTACATAACTGGGTACACAGTCACGACTCAGCATGACAAGATTCTGTTACTAATGAAGAGAAAGGGAGTGGGAATTAGTAAGCAACCTTCCAGCCTCTGTGCCAGCGAAGAAGTGCGTGTGGAGAAACAGAGACACAGAACAGCATGGTAGGGCTGGGGAACGAGGCAGGAAAAGCAATGCCAAGAGAAAAGAAAGGGACGAGGACAGAATGTCTTGGGTTCACCTTCTAGGGTTAGGCCATTCCTTGTCTCTGTGACCAGCTACTTTGGACCTATGTCTCAGGACATTCTGAGCCCACCATCCTCAAATAAGAATTGGGATTTGCTTTTTATTTTTGAAGCTCTTGGGTCAATCTTGCTTGAGGCCAGTGGTTCTAAGTTGTAGGGCTTTTACCTTTTGGGGATACGCTGCTAATATATAAGAATACAGTACTTTTTATTGTCAGAGAGGGGATAGAAACTACTAACATGTAGTGGGTGGAAGCTAGAGGTGTCACTAAACACCCTATAATGCACAGAAACGAATATATATCCAGCACAAAATGTCAAAAACCTTGCCCCAGGCAATAGGAAGCCAATGAAGGTTTTTTGTTTTTGCTTTGCAGAACTGTAGAACCCATGGTCCCACACACACCAGGTAAGTGACCTGCTGAGCCCCTGACCCCCAGCCCATTGAAATGTCTGAACATCAAAAGCATTTTTTTTAAGGTATAACAAGTAAAAACGGCTGCAGCTTTTATTAAAAAGTACGGAAACACAGCTGGTATGTACGCTGGTATGTACAAGTGGCACCTGGTGCTGGTATTATTCACAGCTATAGTACACAAATTTGCAAGTTACACCTTTGGCATAGTCTTGGGCAAATCCTCTACTAATGCATAATTCAGCTGTGCTAGATGCTGCTCTTACCATACTTAGACATGGCCTACTTGTTCTCTGCCATGGCTTGTGTCTAGCTGTCCCCCAACAGCCTCCTGTGGTCACAGGTGGGGCTTTTTCAGAGGTGGCTGGATCTACAGTGTGTGATGCTGAGACTGACTCATGGTGTGATGCTAGGCTCAGGACACCAGGATTGAGGGTGTGACTGCTACCTGCCATGAGTATCCTGGATAACATATAAGGGACAGAAAGAGCTGTGATCGCCCCCTGGTGCTTTGTTACCTTCTGCTCACCATGAACAAAGTGCCATGTGCTTGCTCTCTGTCTTGGAGGCAGTTGATGTGTATGGAAACCGCTGCAAACCGTGAGCCGCATAAGCCTGTCCTCCCTTCCCTTTGGGTGTTGGTTATTTTGTCCCAGCAATGAGAAGAGTGCCTAAGTTGGTCTTGATGGTCATGTGCTTTGTAAGCCCATGAGTCATGGTGACTAGAGTCTGAGCCAGGCCCTACATGATACGAAGGCCTCTTCAGTGTACAGCAGACAGGCAATGCAGCAGAGTCTGTGTCCACTCACCATTGTCCACAACTGTCAGTGGTAAGCAAAAACCTCCCGCTGTAGTGTGAGGAGGAAGGTACACCACATCACAGTCCTACATGGTTAGTCCCTTCAGGTATTTGACTAAGATATGTTGCATGACATCAACCTCTCCCATCTTAGATGCACTATGAAGAAAATGTAGGGGTAGAGGGTGACCCAAGGTTAAAACTTCTAAAATCTTCATTTCCCTCTGTGTGATTCAGTGTGTAGTGTCAGTGTTGTCAGTCACGTAGGCAAAGCCACTGATTTCTGGAGGGTACATTTCTTCATACTTGCTTACGACAAACACAGCAGTGATACCAACCAGCTGCAGCATCTTCCTGGGTGCTCGAGTATCCTGCATGAACCGGTCAGTAATGGAAACAGTCATGGACAGGGTGTCCCACAACAACCTGAACTTCATCTGAACCTGTGCTAGCCAGTGCACTAGGACGGTGCTCGTGATTCCAGGGACTTGTTGACTCAGTAGGCACTTGGTCTGCCTGACTGATCTCCCTCAAGTTATCTGAGCTAAGCACAGCTCTCCTTCACACAGACACAACGGTTTGGATCTGCTCCAGCTTCTGCACCCATAGTGTTCACTGGAAGAGTTATAGCAGGGAGGGCCTGGCAGGATGGCTCAGTGGTCTAAAGCGCCTGCTTGGGAAAGCTTGGGCAGCTTCAGGGACCACAGTTCGATCCCCGGCACCACATGCTGAGCCAGCCCTGCCCTCGGGGTGGGCTGAGCCAGCCATAAAAATGAGTGAATAAACAAAGGTTCTGAAACAAGAAAAAAAAAAAAAGAATTATAGCAGGGAAAGCCTGACAAAGATTCTTTGGTAGGGTTGGGCGGGGCCAAGTGTTTCCATCTGGCCTGGAGAGGAAACACTAACCAGAATAGGTTCAGGAGTTTGTCTTCCTCAATAGGCTCAGGTTCAGGGTCTGCCTCTGGCACACACACACACACACACACACACACACACACACACACACACACACCCCTTCTCCAGAGGATTCTGTAGGTTTTTGAGCAGTAACCTTTCTAGCCACTGCAGTTTTGCTTCCTTTTCCGGAGGTGCTCTGGCTCATAGCTGCTCACTGACTGCTGCTGCCAATGTCTCCAAGGGCCACTCTTGGCTGGGTCCTCAGCTGGAGGCTGCAGCAGCAGCCGTGCACACACGCTTTGCTCCTGCCACACTGATCGGCGGGGCCTTGTTTTCAGTTCTCATGTTCCGGGTCACTCAGAATGCCCTGGCTTTCTCTTCACTGGACAGTAGGAGAGCTCAGGGCTCCCCCATGTGCTGGAGATAATGAGCCAACCCTCCAAAGCACCCTCCCCACACACACACACACGTCAACACCAAGATTATTTTGCATTTGCTCAGATATCTTCAGTGTTTTTTGTGTGGCTGACACTGTCCTAGTCACTAGGGATAGGTAGAGTACGGTGTGTATATGTGTGCATGCATGCATGCGTGTGTGTGTGTGTGTGTGTGTGTGTGTGTGTGGTGTTGAAATCAGTTTGTAGGGGTAGCCAGGGGTCAGATCATGACCTTGGAAGCCACACAAAGGAAGGATTCTGGATTTAGTCCTAATTACTAAAAGACAATAAGGGTAAACCACAAGAGGAAACAAGATCTAATTTACAGATAAAGGAATCCTTCTAACCCAGTGGTACACACCTGTAATCCTAGCATTTGGGAGGCTGAGGCAGGAGGATCGATGTGAGTTCCAGACCAGCCTGGGCTACAAAAGTGAGCTCCAGGCCATCCTGAACTCCATAGTGAGACCCTGTCTCAATAAATAAATAAATAGATAGATAGATAGATAGATAGATAGATAGATAGATAAGAGAATGTGAGAAAGGGAATGTGGAGGAACCACTACAGAAGCAAGAAGATAAACTGAGAAGCCTTCCCTTAGGTCTAGACAGAGCAGTCGGGGCTTGGAGTTGGGAAAGGTAGAGAACTTAGCAAGTGGCAGGATTTACAACACACTCAGGAAGATTCAGCTAATGGCAGAGTAGGAAGAATGGATGATTCCAAGGTCTTTGGCCTGAACAACTAAGTGAATGGTGATGCCAGGCCCAGAGGTCAGAACAGGGAGACAGAGGTTTTTGTATAGGAGTAGAGATTGGTATGGGACATCTAGGTCTGAGAAATCAACTAGACAGAGACCCTCTTGACACCTGGCCAGATTCTGGTGAATGGTGCCGGGATGCACCCAGATGTGATGTCATCTTTTATCCTCCCATCTGGCCAACACCCTAAGTGCAACAATGAGGTAAATCTATAAAATAAAGCTATGGCCGCCCGCCTCCTCAGGTAATTGTAAGGCTTACGTAAGGCGTTGTGTGTGAAACATCTTGTACAGTGTTAATTTCCTCTAAAATGAAAGATGGGCCTTAGATAAAGGAGTCAACTGCCTACATTCAGATGAGGTAACCAGGGAGGTGAGAGAGACGAACTCTATATCCTAGGAGAGTTGTAGAAGGAAAATAGAAATATTCAATGTGAAGGAGAGAGGACTCACGGGGTACGGGGAAGCTATCTTTAAACCTTGGAAGAGTTATAACTGGAAAAGTAACACGTCTCTAGGCTCCAACTGGAAGAACTAGGATCAGAAGACAGAGATCTCAGGGAGACAGATTTTGGCTCACTGTACGGTGGTGAACTGTTGTAAATGTTCTCAGTGTCTTTGAAAATCCATTTCCTAATTTGGGGCTCAGTGGAGATGCAAGAACCAAAGGGCTTTTCCTACCTTCTCTCTGCTGTCACTCAGTACAATACTCAGCACTTTACCTCTGCTCACCAGAGGTTGGACAGGATGTGGGATTTCTCCCCATGCACAACCAAACAATTCTCTGGCAGTCTTTCCTGCACACACCACCTGGGGGTCCTGTGATTTTCTTTTTTTTAACCGTCCAGTTATGTTGCTTCTGATATGTGATTTTTATTTATTTTATTCTTCTTATTATTTTTTATGGCCAGCTCAGCCTGCCCTGGGGGTGGGGCTGGCACGGCATGTGGTGCCTGGGAGCGAACTGCGGTCCCTGTGGTTGCCTAAGCTTTCTTTATTTTATTTTATTTTATTTTATTTATTTATTTTTTTTTTTTTTGAGACAAGGGTCTCGCTATGCAGTTGTGGCTGGCCTTGAGCTCACTTTTGTAGCCCAGGCTGGTCTCGAACTCACAATGATCCTCCTGCCTCAGCCTCCCAAGTGCTGGGATTACAGGCGTGAGCCACCATGCCTGGCTACCTAAGCTTTCTAAGCAGGCGCTTTAGACCACTGAATCATCCCATTGGCCTGGTCCTGTGATTTAATTTAATTCTGACACTATCTAGCTGGAGATATCACCAGATCTCCCAGGTAAGAGCTTAGTCCTAGACTGTCTCCTGCCTCAGATGTCAGTCACAAGCACAGGGTGCGATCCGTGCTTCTGAGCAGCTGGTTATGAATCCTGTGATTCCCCTCCTTTTGCGGTCTGCTTAATTTGCTAGAGTGGCTCCCAGGACGCAGGAAAACGCTTACGTGCACGACATCACTCAGCTTCCTGTTATTCAGTTACTGCACCAAATAACTGAGACAATCAACTTCTAAAGAAAAAGAAAAGGTTTATTTTGGCTCACAGTTGCAGAAACTGCAGACCATGATCAATTTGGCATGGGGAAATGCAGCGAAACACAGCAGGGGCTGTGTTTACCTCTAGACCAGGAGGCAAAAGAGAAAGCTGAAAAGACCATGGTTCCCCAGCCTCCTGTAAGGACCTAGGCCCCAGGTCTGGCGTGTCTCCCATCAGGCTCCATCTCTTCAAGTTTCCACCACCTTCCTACAGTGCCAAGGTGGGGATGACACCTTCAACACATGGCCTTTGAGTGCCACTGAAGGACAAACTCTAGCAGGCCCCCTTGTGTTAAAAGGGACATTACCAAAGATATGGGTGAGCGGCCAGAGAGAAGAGCGATGCAGGTGTGATGCATGTGGCGAAGGCAAGGTGGCTCCACGCCCCCTCTAGCTGCACTGACCTCCAGGGTGTCCCTCCAAACTCACTCTTTTCTTTTCTTTTTTTTTTTTTTTTTGGTGGGGACCAGGGTTCAAACTCATGACCTTACACTTGTGTGACAAGCAGACACTTGTGTGACAGAGCTATCCCCCGGCCTCAAATTTAGTCTTTTCTAGAGACATGATTGGCCACATCACTGGCCCCTGGAGGGCAATTTGGTCCTCCCCTCCCCTAGTCAGGGGTGGAGCCAAGAGTAACAATCCTCTGGGCCCTGCTCTCTCTGGTGGTTAGCCTCCACCTCAAGGCTCTCTAGGATGCTGGGGCACCCACCTGGGTCTTATAGGCATTGTCACTCCAGAGCTAATTAATAAGGAAGACAGCGCCCTCGTACATGGAATCCCCTCATTAAAGAGGCCCCAAGAAGACTGCTTTCCCAGTACACAAGCCCACAAGAAAAAGGTGCTACCTCTGTGTCAGAAAATGGGCCCGCACCCAATACCAAATTTGCTGATGCTTTGATATTGGGCTTCCAGAACTCAGAAATAAGCCATGCACTTTAAAGGATTTTGTAGCAGCACCTGGAATAGACTGGTCTCCAAGGAAAATGTAGCAGTGAGTCTTTACATATGACACGGGGGTGGGAGGGAGATCTACTCCAGTATATATATATATATATATATATATATATATGCCAGTATATATATATACTGGAGTAGATCAAAGTTTTGTGCCTTAAAAGATGGTCATGAAAGTGAAAAGACAAGCTGCAGAGTAGAAGCAAACATTTAAATTCTCCATCTATGGGCCCGGTGGGATGGCTCAGTGGTCTAAAGCACCTGCTTGGGAAAGCTTGGGTGGCTTCAGGGACCATGGCTTGATCCCCGGCACCACATGCTGTGCCAGCCCTGCCCTCAGGGTGGGCTAAGCTGGCCATAAAAATGAGTGAATAAACAAAGGTTCTGAAACAAGAAAAAATAAATAAATAAAATAAAAAGTAAATAAATTTTCCATGTAGTGAGGTATTTCTATCTAGAATACACATAGAACTCTTACAACTCAGTAATAAAAAGATAATGAATTTAAAAGTGGGCAAAGGATTTGAATGGCCACCACATACAAAAACAAGACCCCCCATAGATCGGCGGGATGGCTCCGTGGTCTAAAGCGCCTGCTTGGGAAAGCTTGGGCTGCTTCAGGGACCGTGGTTCGATCCCCGGCACCACATGCTGCGCCAGCCCTGCCTGCGGGGTGGGCTGAGCCAGCCATAAAAATGAGTGAATAAACAAATAAAGGTTCTGAAACGAGAAAAAAAATAAAAATAAAAACAAGACCCCCAAGACTATCAGTCATCCAGGAAATGAATATGAAATCATTACAAGATACTATTTTGTACCTAGGAAGATAATAAAAAAGCCAGCCAATCTTGGGAGGCTGTAAACAGGCGGATCACTACGAGTTGGATCTAGTAGTGAGACCCTGAACACCCTGTAGACCCTTCCCTAAAAAAAAAAGCCAGGCAATAAATGTCTGCAAGGATATGAAGAAATAAAACAACCTCAGAGGCCAGTGGAAAAGCAACATGGCACTTCTGATTTGGAAGACAATCTGACACCCCAACAGCACCCTAAACACTCAAGAAATTGAACTGTACATCCACCCAAGAGCTTGCACACTTACGTTTATAGCAACCCCATCATAGTGGCCATCCACAGATGAAGAGAAAAACACATTTCTATACATCCCAGTGCCCTCCCTCACCACTCTTCCTCCTTCTGCAGTTGCTGCAAGATCGGTCCATTGAAAATTTCTCTCTCTCTCTCTCTCTCTCTCTCTCTCTCTCTCTCTCTCTCTCTCTCTCTCTCTCTGTTGGTACATAAAATATAAAATGTCTGGCAAGCATATTAATTACCACACTCCCAGCTTCAGATTCTTTACAAGCACTGTGCCATCTAAAACCACCCTCCTGGTTTACATACTAGTTATCTGTCTCCTCCATTCCAGTGCTAGTCCCATGAGGCCAGGCACCTCACCATCTCCTTCACACCATACCCTTAGAGCTTTGCAAACTGCCTAGTGCATGGCAGATTATCAAAAATCACTTACTGGAGGCAAAGGCAGGAGGGTCGGTGTGAGTTCAAGACCAGCCTGGGCTACAAAAGTGAGCTCAAGGCTAGTCTGAACTGCATAGTGAGCCCATGTCTGAAAAAAAGAAAAAAAAAAAAAATCACTTGCTAGTGCCCTGCCAGCCCTGCCCCGGGGGGCATGCTGAGACAGTAACTGAGATTGGGTCTGGTGGCACACACATGTAACCCCAGTGCTAGGGAGGCTAAAAACAGGAGGATCAATAGTTGCCAATCTGTGTGGCAAGATGCTATTGATCCTGTACTAAATACAATTTTTTAAAATAATTTTTACTTTTTATTTTATTTTTTTCTTGTTTCAGAACTTTTGCTTATTTGTGTATTTTTTTATGGCCGGCTCAGCCTGCCCTGAGGGCAGGGCTGGCACAGCATGTGGTGCCAGGGATCGAACCAGGGTCCCTGCAGCCGCCTAAGCTTTCCTAAGCCGGCGCTTTAGACCACTGAGCCATCCTGCTGGGCCCCTAAATACAATTTTTAAAAAATCATTTGCTGACCTTTTGATCAGCAGAGTGTCTTTCATACAAAGTAACTGTACTTACTAAGCACCATTAATAAGTCTTATGCTTAGGTAGTGGGAACAGGAAAATGAAACCTGCACACAGGAACAGAAGTGACCACAGACCAATGGTGTTCTTGTTTTCAGAACCTAGTTACCTCTGAAGACATAGTTATTTCTCAGCCCCCTTCTGCCTGGACATGTGCCAGTTCAGACCAAGGTAAGAATGCATACACCATGCTATATTTAATGTGACTGCAATGTGAAGGGTCTATCAAAAACTCACATGGGGGGGGGCCAGCAGGATGGCTCAGTGGTCTAATGCGCCTGCTTAGGAAAGCTTAGGCAGCTGCAGGGATTGTGGTTCAATTCCTGGCACCACATGCTGCGCCAGCTCTGCCCTCAGGGCAGGCTGAGCAGGCCATAAAAATAAATAAATAAACAAACAAAAGTTCTGAAACAAGGAAAAGAAAATCTCTCATAGGGGCGAGCAAGATAGCTCAGCAGACTAAAGCGCCTACTTAGGCAGAGTGCAGCAGCCAAGGTTTGATCTTTGGCCTGGGTGCTGGCCCTGCCCCCCAGGGGGTGCAAGACAGGCAATTCAGACGGAGTGTGGTAGCACGTGCCTGTAATCCCAGTGCTTGGCAGGCTGAAAACAGGAGGATCACTATGAGTTGGATCTGTGTGGTGAGACCCTCAAGACCCTGTACTACAAAAAAAAAAAAAAAAAAAAAAATGCATGGAGGAGTTGATTCCCAGTGCATCCATATTTGAGGTGGGGCCCAGGGGGATGGCCAGGTCACAAGAGTACCAAGCCCACTGATGAGTCAGTCTGTAACTGAGTGGGTTGAGGGAGGGAGGCCCCAGTTAAGGAAGGTCTTGGGGCTGAGCCTGTGAAGGCCATGTCTTATCCCCGGCCCTTTTCTCCCCTCCACCCTTGTTCTCTTTGCCTGCTGGCTGCCATCGTCTTTATGCCAGCTCCCCATGGGCTGTGAACCCCACTGTACCTATCCTCCCGAAGCTGACTTGCTCAGATACTTGGTCACGACCATGAAAAACTAATGCCATGGTGAGACCACTAAGGCTCTAAAATCTTAGGGAATCGATAGCCTATGTTTTTGTCAAAATACATATTATGATAGGGATTTCTAATGAAGGCACTTTGTTTTGGACAAACCCATATTCAACCCTATTCTCTGCCTACCTCAATATATAGCCAATGGAAAATATCTAGAGTTCTCACGGTAACAGTAACAAGGACCCAGAGCTTTTAAAATGAGACTACCACCATGTTTCCCAAACCACCAAAAACATTAAAAACATACCAGAGAACTTTGTGTGTGGTAGGGATTGGGTTTCTTTCTTTCTTTTCTTTTTTTTTTTGCTTTTTGCGGTGGTGGTGCTGGGGGCAGGGTCACACTATGCAATGCAATTCAGACTGGCCTGCACTATATTGCCCACACTAGTCTTGAACTCAGTGATCTTCCTGCCTTTGTCTCCAGAGTGCTGGGATTACAGGCATGTGTCACCATGCCTGGTCAATAAGGACATTATTACCCAAGCTTGACAATTGAATGATGGGGTCATCCTTTTTAACATGGGCATTACTGCATAAATTATATCTTAAGGAATAAGACAGGGACTCATAGCTTTGAAAAAGCTACATTCTTTTCTTTTTTTCTTTTTTGTGGGACCAGGGCTCAAATGCATGACCTTGCACTTGCCAGGCAGGCACTTGTGCCATGTAGCTATCTCCCCAGCCTCTGAAAGAGCTACATTCTAATGTCAACCAACAATGTAAAAAGGATCGCGCGTGTGTGTGTGTGTGTGTGTGTGTGTGTGTGTGTGTGTGTGTGTGATTGCATGCTGAATCTACCTCTCAGCTTGAGAAAACAGAAATACAGTATTGGTAAAATACTGAATTTATTTGCCAAGTTCCTTGTTAAACTAAACAAACTCAGCAAGTTGTCTGAATAAGCCTATTGTGGGCTTTTGGTATAGTGTACCTCTCTTTTTTTTTTTTTTTTTTTTTTGTCTTTTTTGAGACAGGGTCTCGCTATGCAGTTGAGGCTGGTCCTGCGCTCACTTTTGTAGCCCAGGCTGGTCTCGAACTCACACCAATCCTCCTGCCTCAGCCTCCCAAGTGCTGGGATTACAGGCGTGAGCCACCATGCCCGGCTAGTGTACCTCTCTTGAGAGAACAATTCTTTGCCTTTCAGAAAGATATCAGGAGCTGATGTGTGGTGGCACACACTTGTAATCCCAGCACTCTGGAGACTAAGGCAAGAAGATCTACTATGGGTCTTCAATCAAATAATCCTCTATAAACTGGAGGCTGAGGCAGAAGGATCTTTGTGAAGTCTATCAAGACCAGCCTGGGTTATAACATGAGCTCAAGGCCAGTCTGAACTATACAGTGAGACCCTATCTTTAAAAAAAAAAAAAAAAAAAAAAAAAAAGGAAGGCAGGCAGGCAGGCAGGCAGGCAGGCAGGCAGGCAGGCAGGCAAGCAGGGCATTGTGTGAAAGTATGGATCTTGGAGTCTAACGATCTCTGATTGTACTCTCATTTATTGGCTGTGTGACTGTGAAAGAGTCATTTATCCATTTGCATCTGTCTCTACATTTATAAAATGGAGTTCTATCTCTCTAATCAACCTCTTAGCTCTGAAACAAGTACCAAATAAGATGGTAATTGCCAGACTGTTGTGTAAACTACCAAACAACATAAAGATTAATTATGATTCATATTTGCATGCCAGTGCCTAGCAAGTGCCTGGCATGAATAAACTCAATAAATAAGAATTTGTTAAAAAAAAAAAAAAAAGAATTTGTTTAATAAATTAGTATCTCAAAAATCTCCTGGAAAAGATGAACGAGATTTCTAGTCATCTACAACCTAGAAGCAGCTGGGCGTGGTAGCGCACGTCTGTAATCCCAGTACTCGGGAGGCTGAGGCAGGAGGATTGGTGCAAGTTCTAGACCAGCCTGGGCTACAAAAGTGAGCTCAAGGCCAGCCTGAACTGTGCAGTGAGACCCTGTCTCAAAAAGGCAAAAAAAAAAAAAAAAAAAAAAAATATATATATATATATATATATATATATATATATATATACATATATATATAAAACCTAGAAGTCTCAATAATTCCAACATTTATTTCAGATGATGTAGAAGAGGTATCTGTTTACATCAACACTTTATAAAAATTTGAATTGATTTTTTCAGTTCATGGGTTGTCAAATGGCTTTTACCTATTCTCCTTCCTGCTTCACTTTTTAATCATTATCCTGCTTATTGACACTTCCACCAGATGGTGAACCAAAAACAGCAAATTAACGCACTTTAAGCCAGTCAATTTTGCAAGTTTTTAAGAATGCCAATAAAGACTATGAAGTGGTAGTTGTTATTTGTCAAAGACTGATTTTCATGTCAATGACTTTAATTCCTACTGACAGAAGCACAGGGCAAAAAAATTTACAGGCGTGAGCCACCACGCCCGGCAATATTACAAATAATGGATGGCAAATTAAAATATTTAGGCACATGCTTAGGGGCAGGAAAAAAGAATAAAACTTCACCAAAATACTATCTATTCCATCTTTTATGTTTTTAGATGAAAATGTTGCTTCAAGGCACTGCTGCAAGGGCCAACCATGGCCTCTTCACATTGGTGACTCTGGAAATGCTTCCCTTTCTGATTTAACAGCACAAATTCCACTAGGCATCTGACAGCAGTGATTTATAATGAAGATGATCTAGGAGGCCGACTGCAATGCCCTCTGGTGGTTTAAAGGTTTCTTTGTGTCTACGATTGCAAAATTAAAAATAAAATAAAATAAATGCAGCCATTTTCTACTGAGTGGGAGCTTACTGATTAAAAAAAAAAAAAAAAAAAACCTGTAAAAGTCTTTGATTTCCACAACCATCATAATCATAAAAAATGCCTCCAGAGGCATCTTGTCCAGTGTAAGTCCCTGGTTCATGGTGACTGACAAAGTGACAAGGAGCAAGTCCTTGTCCCCAGAAACTGCCATCTTATAAAGGCACATGGAAGAGGGACGGGCAGACAGACCAAAGCCTGAAGAAGAGAACTAGAGAGTGCTGGGGCCTCAGGGCTGGCACCTGGTAAGCAGGGGCGGCTCAGTCTGTGACAGCTGTCATTTCTGTACATGAGTCTGTGCATTCCACCTCAGCTACCTGCTGGCAGAAAACTCACTTCCACCTGTGAATCTGTTTAACGCTTATCTTGGTAAGCCTCATAGAACCCCGGCACTTGTAGGGTTGTGGTGAGAATTAAAGCATGTGGAACATTCACCCCTGTCCTTGGTAGACCATAATACCCTTCTTCCTTGCAACACTCCAAAATGTAATTTCTACTGCAGCTCACTAAGTGGTGCTGAAGAGAGAAAGAAAATGTGTACAGTGTCCAATGTGACCTGGAACATAAAAGATGACACAGGGCTGCAGCTGGAGCTCAGAGGAGGCAGTGTCTAGGTGTGCAAGGCTCTGGGTTCCCAACGCTGGGGCTTAGCGGAGCTCTGATAGGGTAAAGTTTTAATTGAGTAACATTATATCACAGTAGGCAAAGTCTTTGACTCAAGGCTGAACTCTTAAGAAATTTCTCTTAAAGGAATAACTGGAACAATATAAAATGATGCATATATTAAGGATTTTATCTGGAAATAACTCAGAAGTTCATCTTTGGGAATCCAACTAAGTAATGAAACATTAAGACACTGCTATTCTATGTGTCAACTATAATTATCACATATTTATTGACATTAAATTAGAGATGAAAAAGTTACAGCATTAGGCATATTCTGGTCCATTTAAAATACCCTTTTTTGGGGGGCTGGGGAGATAGCTCCGAGGCACAAGTGCCTGCTGGGCAAGTGCAAGGTCGTGAGTTCGAACCCTGGTCCCACAAAAAAAAAAAAAAAAAAAAAAACTCCTTTTTTTTTTTTTTTTTTGTCTTTTTGAGACAGGGTCTCGCTATGCAGTTGAGGCTGGCCTTGAGCTCACTTTTGTAGCCCAGGCTGGTCTCGAACTCGCACCAATCCTCCTGCCTCAGCCTCCCTAGTGCTGGGATTACAGGCATGAGCCACCATGCCCGGCAAAATACCCTTATTCTATATACTTGTGTATGTAAACACTTAAATGAGTCTGAAAATAGAGGCACTGAAATACCTGATTTCTAGATAGTAAGAATATATATATATGCACATATATATTCATTTTCATTCTATATTTTCAGAAAAAAATTTTTTTTCTATTTTTGAGACAGGGTCTCACTATGCAGTTCAGGCTGGCCTTGCGCTCACTTTTGTAGCCCAAGCTGGTCTTGAACTCACACTGATCCTCCTGCCTCAGCCTTCCAAGCACTGGGATTATAGGTGTGCACCACCATGCTCAGCAATTTTCAGAAAATTTTGAAATGATTGTGTATTACTTCTGAAAGACAAAAAAACCCTAAAGCAAAACCAAAAATTTTAAATTAGAAAATACAGAGCCAACTGAAAGACCACTGACTACAACATTATTTGTTTAGACTCCCAGTCTTTTGCTATGTGACCTGAACCAGACCTGCCCCAGTCTTCCACCTTACAGTATAAAAGTAGTTAAGAGCCAGCTGCTCTGGGGCACACCTAGTTCCACCTACTCAGAAGGCTAAACCAAGACCATCACTGGAACCCGAGGGCTTGAGGCCAGCCTGGGCAATGCAGCAAGATCTCATCTGCTAAAAAAAAAAAATAGTAATCAAAATAAATCTCACAATACAGAGAATAGGGCTGGGGATATATATAGCTCAGCAGTACAAGCACCTGCCTGGCACACACAAGGATCTGGGTTTGAGCCTAGGTACCATATGCTGTGCCCCAGGCATGGAAACCCCAGGAGTGCTGTGCCAGCCACCAAAACAGGGCATGGTGTTTTGGTGCCCTGATAGGGTGAAGTTTGAATTCCAACCCTGGGGAGGTTGAGACAGGAAGGTCACTGTAAGTCAAGAGCTGTGTAGTGAGATCTTGTACTAAACAGTACTTTCTCAATTAAAAAAATTCTCCTTTACCTTAAGTCTATACTGCTTTATAATTTTTATATTTATTCATTGTCTTTTTTTGAGGTCTCACTATGCAGTTCATGCAGGCTTTGAGCTCACTTTTAGTCCAAATTGGTCTCAAACTCACACCAATCTGCTGGGATTACAGGCATGTATCACCATGCCAGGCATTTGCTTTTATATTTTCTTTTCTTTTCTTTTTTTAAAAATTTTATTTATTTATTTTTTTTTCTTGTTTCAGAACCTTTGTTTATTCACTCATTTTTATGGCTGGTTCAGCCCACCCCAAGGGCAGGGCTGGCGCAGCATGCGGTGCCGGGGATCGAACCGCGGTCCCTGAAGCTGCCCAAGCTTTCCCAAGCAGGCGCTTCAGACCACTGAGCCATCCCACCAGGCCCCCTTTTTTGTCTTTTTGAGACAGGGTCTCGCTATGCAGTTCAGGCTGGCCTTGAGCTCACTTTTGTAGCCCAGGCTGGTCTCGAACTCATATCGATCCTCCTGCCCCAGCCTCCCGAGTGCTGGGATTACAGGCGTGCGCCACCACGCCCGGCTACTTCTATATTTTCTAATACACTAACAAATGCAAAGTAAAAACTGAGTAAACTATTCATAGGCAAAAGAATGAAGTTGGAATTGGGTAGTAATGCACACCTGCAATGCTAGCATGTTGGAGTAGGAGGCCAGATGGGGCTATGAAGTGAAACACTGTAACACACACACACACACACACACACACACACACACACACACACACAGGTGGACCTTTACCTAACAATCTTCATAGAAAATAAGTTCAAAATTGATCAAAGTATAAAACCTAGGGCAGGGGCCTGGCAGGATGGTTCAGTGGTCTAAAGTGCCTGCTTAGGAAAGCTTGGGCAGCTGCAGGGACCGAAGTTCAATCCCCGGCACCACATGCTGTGCCAGCCGGGCCCTCAGGGCAAGCTGAGCTGGCCATAAAAATAAATAAACAAACAAAAATTCTGAAACAAGAAAAAAATAAAATAAAAAATTTTTTAAAATTCTTTTTTTTTTAGAATTTTTAAATTTAATTTATTTATTTTTCCTTGTTTCAGAGCTTTTTTTAAAAGAATTTTATTCATTTATTTATTTATTTTTTCTTGTTTCAGAACCTTTATTTGTTTATTCACTCATTTTTATGGCCGGCTCAGCCTGCCCCAAGGGCAGGGCTGGCGCAGCAACCGCGGTCCCTGAAGCTGCCCAAGCTTTATGGCTGGCTCAGCCTGCCCTGAGGGCAAGGCTGGCACAGCATGTGGTGCTGGGGATCAAACCACAGTCCCTGCAGCTGCCTAAGCTTTCCCAAGCAAGCGCTTTACACCACTGTGCCATCCTGCCCAGCCCCCCCAAAAAATTCTTTAAAAATAAAGTAAAACCTAGGGCAAAATCTCCACAACACTGGATTTGAAAATGATGTCTTGGGTATGACACCAAAGGTATATGCGACAACAAAAACAGACAATTGGACTTGATAAAAAATTTTTAATTTTTAATTATTAATTTTAATTATTAATTTTAAAGAGAAAAACAAAAACAGAAAACAAATTTCCAAAACAATACACTGGGAAGGTAACAATGGTTAGTATTAAAAAGTAGAAGTCTGTGCATCCAAAAAAAAAAAAAAAAAATCAACAAAATTCTGCGGTAACCCGCAGAATGGGGGGAAATGTTTGTAAATGTTTGTATCTGATAAGGAATAAATATTCAGGATATGTAGACTTAGAAAACTTCTAAAATTCAACAAGAAGCCAAACAATACATGTCTACAACAGGCACAGGACTTGAAGACATTTCTCCAAATGAAACAAATGGCCAATAAACACATGAAAAAAAACTGTTCAATGGGGATGTGGTAAATGATAAAAAATTGTCTCTTCAATCTATGAATAGAATATGATTCTTGGAATAGACATTTGCTATTTATCAAGGCCTTCTATGTGCCACCCACACGGGAAGCCACTGCCAGGCTAGCTGTCACCCCAACAGGTTCCCTCAAAGCTAGGGCAAAACAAGAGTGACTCATGGGAAACAATTACTAGATGATAGCAGATGGTAGGAACTTTGGTAACTTCCTTTTAGGCAAAAATCTAATGAGTTTTTTTTAAATTAAAAAAGCCAACTAGCTAGCAAAATAAAGTAGACTTCAAATATCCCACTAACTGATCTAAAGAAATCTGAGAAATGGATAGCCCACCAAGAACAGACCGAAATACAAGAATTCTAAGAACGTGTCAACTTCCACTTAGCCAACATAAAACCAAGTGACTAGGGGCAAGTCATCAAGTCAGAAATACCCAGTAGCTACTGGCAGCTACTTGGTGAAGATCCATTTCTTGCCCCTATTGGGGAAGCCCCAGGTAGACACAGATGCGCTGCGGCAGGCCAAGGTGCCATGCAGTAGGTCTGATGACTGACATGTACACAAAATGCTCCCATCCCTTGGGAGTGAGAACAGAGCCCATCCCTCACACAAAGCTTAAACAACAAGAGTGAGAAAGAACATGGATTCAGGGAGCCGGTGTTGGACACAAAGGCCACACATCAAGAGCTGTGTGGCATCAGAATGGGGTAGCAATAGCTCATCACTGAACTACAGGTCTTCAATCACATGACCCTCTGCCATGTAGAAGGGAACCGCAAACCAGCTTTGATGGTTTTAGGGACATCTGAAGGAGCCGGAGCACCAGTGCCGAAGTTATGAAGTTGGCCTCAACCTTGGATCCTGAGTCCTATTCAGGAGATGTGCAACTATCAGCAAGCTGCTCTTCAAGGCTCAGACAGCTCTTGTTAATAGGAATAAACCTCCTATCCTTGGAGTTATCACAAGGCTACCAAGACATATGGAAATCAGTCATGACCAGTATCCAGTGTAGAGATCCATTGCCTATCTCACGCACTATGATAGTTCTTAACTGAATTCCTTAACTTCATTACGGCTTGGGTGCTGTAGCTCATGAACTTGCATGAACCAGGCACAACTTTAGAATGTCTTCACTGAATGTGGTGTTGTGCTAGGCAAGGTGCCTTATCCCTCCTTCCAGTTTGGTATCTCCTAATTCCTTCCACTCTATATTTATGTTTTACACACAGGATCTTACTAGGTAGCCAGGCTGGCCTTGAATTCACTAGTGTTGCCTAGGCTGGCCTGAAACCCATAATGATCTTCCTGCCTCAGTGTCCTGGGTGCTGGGATTACAAGGTGTGTACTACCACATCTGGTGCACTGTTTTTTGTTCGTTTTTTTTTTTTTTTTTTTTTTTTTTTTTTTTTTTTTTTTTTTTCCCAGAACTGGGGATTGAACTCAGGCTCTTGCGCTTGCCAGGCAAGCACTTATTCTACTGAGCTATCTCCCCAGCCCTTCTGGTGCACTGTTTTGCACTGGTATTTTTCTTTCATTTTTTCTCTTACTCACATCCTGGAAAACCTTTTCTCGCACATTAACTCCCACTGAACCTACTTTTCAGGGGCTACCAGTATGCCCCAGCAGATCAGCACTAGCCAAGGCCTTTTCATTTATATAATGGCCAAGAGACCACTGGTGCCACATTATTGTATGGACAAAATCCTAATTTTTAAAATCTTTTATTTGGTACAGGGTCTTACTATGCAGCTCAGTCTCATACTGATCCTCCTGTCTCAGCCTACCCAGTGCTGGGATTACAGGCGTGCACCACCACCCCCAGTTTCAGTGGGCCAGCACAGCATGTGGTACTGGGGTCAAACTGAGGTCCTTGCACTTGCTAGACAGGTGCTTAGGCTGCCAAGCTATCTCCCCCGTTCATGGACAAAATCTTACATGTAAGCCCTCCTGTGTGTTTGGCCTGGTGACATCCTACCAGGCCACATAAGAAACTCAGTGGCATGGGGGAGGCTCCCTGTGCGTTTGGCATCTGTCTCCACAAGGTCACTGCTCTTTAGCTTTTTAAAAGAGCCAAGAAGGGGCTCAGGTATAAGCACTTGCCCCTTACTGAATCCCCAAGAAAGCCTCAAGAAACTATTTCCATTTGACAAGTGCAGTACACAGGGGCTCAGAAAGCTAAGTGGTTGGTCTGTGGTTCCTCAGTTAATTATGTGTGACAGAATGAAAATCAAGATCCAGGTCTGGTTTAAAACCCAGTGTGGGGGCCCAGCGGGATGGCTCAGTGGTCTAAAGCGCCTGCTCAGGAAAGCTTAGGTGGCTGCAGGGACTGCGGTTCGATCCCGGGCACCACATACCGTGCCAGCCCTGCCCTCAGGGTAGGGTGAGCCGGCCATAAAAATAAATAAACAAGTAAACAAAAGTTCTGAAACAAGAAAAAAAAAAAAATAAATAAAAATAAATAAAACCCAGTGTGGGGCTGGGGAGATGGCTCAGCAATCTAAGCACCTGCCTGGCAAGCACAAGGACCCGGGTTCAATCTCCAGTACTACATGCCATGCTGGCCCAGGAACTTTAGGAATGCCATGCTGGCCTGAAACTGGGCATGGCATACCTGTAATGGCAGCGTTGGGGAGGCTGAAATGGGAGGATCACTGAGTCTGACTCTGAGCTGCATAGTGAGACTCTGTACCAAATAAACAAACATAAATAAATGCTTTAAAGCTCAGTGTGGAGCCCAGTTACATCTATTCAAACAGCTGTATCTCTAATCAATAACACTGTTAGGTCATCACCAGAGTTTATCTAGCTCTTCTTGCGTGGCAGGCAGCATCCTAAGCAATTTTTTTTTTTTTTTTGTAAAAAAGTCTTGAACTTTATTTGTTATGGCTGGCTCAGATTGCTGTGGTGTGGGGCTGATGCAGCATGTGGTTCTGTGGATCGAACAGTGGTCCCTGTGGTTGCCTAAGCTTGCCTAAGCAGGCGCTTTAGACCACTAAGCTATCTCAGCCCCATGCTAAGCAATTTAAGGACAGGATTTCATATAATCCTCCAGATGCCTCATGACCTGGGTTTAGCAAGACCTCTATTCCGCAGTCTGACAAACTGAGTTTCCTAAAACCTTAATAACAGTGAGGAGTAGGGCCAGAGTTTGCACTGAGGTCTGCTTCCAGAACCCATTCTCTTAACCTTACACCAACCTGCAAGAAATTCAACTCTGGTACTGGCTCTAACCAAGCAAGTAACCTAAATGGCTCATCTTAATTTCTTTGTTGATTATATGGGCATATTGTTATTTGTCTGTTACGGTTTATGTCTAGTTGTCCCCCCAAAGCCTCATGTAGTCATTGGGTGGGGACTTCTATAGATTGAGACTTGACTCATGAATCACTGGGATTATGTATTTTAGTACTGATGGGATTATTGGTCTGAATAGGGCTAGGACTATGGGTGTGGTCTAGGGCAGATATCCTAAGGCAGAAAGCCTGATAGGAATAAAAAGAGAGACAGAGAGACAGACTAGAGCTGTTCCTCTGCTGCCATGTTTGGTTGGCTGCCTCTGTCATCATTTTGTTGCTGTTCCACCTCCATGAACTGGATGCTCTCTGTCCTGCTCCACGCAGTTTTGAGCCAGCCAAATATGGACTGAAACCTCCACGAACTGTGAGCTAAATAAACCTTTCCTTCCTTCATTTTGACTGTTGGGTATTGGTCCCAGCAATGAGTAAAAAGTAACTAGGACAGTCTATCTACTTCTTAGATAGAGATGTTGGGATTATAAAGTGAGAAAGTGCTATATAAATCTAGGGAGTGTCACAAGTTTCTCTCCGATTTTCCCTGTACTGTGATCATAAAGAAATTTAGCTGACAGCATCAGCTCTTACACATCCTCTGAAGTGGGCAGGGAGTACTGTTACCTCCACTTACCAGAGAGCTTTAGCACAGGAAATGATGTAATTTGCTAGTCAATGGGAAAGCTAGAAATCAAACCTGAGATTTCTAACTCGCACTGCTTATGTTCTTATGAACCATTGTATTTCTGCACTTCAGTTAAAACAGACAAGTGTCAATTACCCTTCAGAACAGAATGTCCACTTCAGAATACAGACTAAATATTTACAGAAATTACTGCAATGACATGGTTGTAATCCTAAAGGTTTTCTTTTTTAAACTTTCTTTCTTTCTTTCTTTTTGGTCTTTTTGAGACAGGGTCTCACTATGCAGTTGAGGCTGGCCTTGAGCTCACTTTTGTAGTCCAGGCTGGTCTCGAACTCGCACCGATCCTCCTGCCTCAGCCTCCCGAGTGCTGGGATTACAAGCGTGAGCCACCACGCCCGGCTTATTTATTTATTTATATTATGGCCGGCTCAGCCTGCCCTGGGGGTGGGGCTGGCGCTGTGTGTGGTGCCTGGAATCGAACACCGGTCCCTGCAGTTGCCTAAACCTGTCTAAGCAGGCACTTTAGACCGCTGAGCTCTCCCAATGGCTCCCTAAAGTTTTTCTTAAGCTTCATATTGTAAGGAAACTGCACGAAGAACCAAAAAGAAAAAAAAAATTCCATCTCCCTTCTTTGGGCTTTCAGCTCTTTAGTTTACTCAGCTAACTTATTATTAACCAAAGGTGAATTACTAACTAGTTTCGACTAGTTGGATCTAGTAACAGAAAACCTCATTCTTAAATTGTGTGGTCATAAAATCAGAAGTAAAGAAACATCAACTACTTTATTACATCATAAACACCAAATACAGCTAATAATTTGGGCTGTAAGTTATTGTAACACACCAACTCAGAATATCCTGACCTCAAAATTTAAATTTTGAAGGTAACAGTCTAATTAAAACAGTGACAAAAATATACTGGCACTATTAAAAAAAATCATTCTCCTTTAGAAATCAAAGACTTTTGTGTTTCCCACCAAGACCACAAATATAAATCATAAAAAAACAAACAAAAAAACCATAGGAATGGAGCCAATTCTGTCTTCACGTCTCTGGCTTAAATAGGGAACAAGTGTTCAATGTAGTTCTTCCCAATTCTTGTTTTCTATAAAAGCACAATGAACATTCAATTATTACTAGTTTAATAATCACATCTTTTCAAAGTACCACAGGGAATAAGGAGAAGAAACAAGAGAAAGGCATTGCCGGGCTCAAAACTGAACTAAATACTGGAGTCTGTAAGTTATTCCTGCTGGCTGACTGAATCAGTTTTAAATGAAAACCCATTTTCCTGTGAAAGGACCAAAAACCAAGTTAGGAATCCAAAGAATTATTCTAATGTCTAGAAAATTCACAGCTTGAGTGGTCTGAGATGTCTAAAGCCACTCCTGGCTACCTGCTCTGAGGCAAGTCCACAAAGACAGCGGCCACAGAGACCTGCCAGAGGCTGTCTTCAAGCATTAGCCCAGCTTCCCTCTGAGAGAAATCTTTACTTTGCCTTCTATCATTGAAATTACTCCGCCTTCTGCTGTTGGCCAGGGGCCCCCAAGGTCTCTTAAACTTTAATGTGAACATGAGTCACCTAGGGATCTTGTTAAACTGCAGAATGATTCAGAAGGCTGAGCTGTCAGCCAGTGGGCAGTCAGCAGCTGAATGGTGCTGCTAGCTGGGCTATACTTTGATAAGAAGTCCAGGGAATTTTTCTAAATAATAACATCAATCCAAGGCTTCTCAAAATGTATGGCCCCCACCCACTCTATAAAGACAGAGAATATTCCAGAGCCAGCCCCACTTTTTGTTGTGCTGAGATTGAATCCCAGGGTCTCATGCATGCTGGAAGTACCTCCTCAGGTTCTTTGAAAAATTTTTTGAGGCAGGCCATTGGTAAGTTTCCCAAGCTAGCTTTGAACTTGTGAATCTCCTGCCTTGGTCACCACTAACTTTTTATCATCATTATTATTATATTATTGTTATTATTATTATTATTTTGGGTTTTTTTTGAGATAGGGCCTCACTATGTAGCCCAGGCTGGCCTCAAACTCACAGCCCCCCTCTTGCTTCAGCCTCCCAAGTGCCGGGGTTATAGATGTGCACCACTACATCTAGCAGCTCTTTTTATTCTGAGATAGGATCCACACCAACTTGTCTTTCTGGCCTTGAATCTGCATTCGGCCTTGTATTCCTTGCCTCTGCCTCCTGCAAAGCTGAGATTACAGGCACATCCTCTCCTTTTTGTGATTTTTGCCACTGGTTACACAACTGGTTACACACCTGAATGAAGAACAACTTCCCAGGACACTGTTTGCGCTGACAGTTTATTGGAGCACAATTTGGGTGTGTTGATTGGGGTTGTCTATGGATGGACATAAAACTTCAGCCTTTTTATTAATAGAGCTGATTCAAAATAAATATTTTAAAAAACTGTTATCAGACTCTAATGCATAAAGTTTACGAATAGTTTGTAAGTGAATCATTTGGGATTAATTCTCATTTTCTCCACCAAATAAACAGTTCATTTAACTCTCTCTCCTTAAGCAGGAAAAAAAAAGCCCAACAAAAATAAAGTCATGACCGTGGCACCAACAAAATGTTACTTTCAGTGATGAAAATACCAAGACTAAGACATATGAAAGCATCTGAGGAGAATTACACACCCTTGAATTTGTTCTAGAACTCAGGAGAAAGTTTGAGAAGAATATAACTGCTAATTTAAGAAAAACTTGAGGTGGAAAAGTCTGGTCAAATCCAATCAGCTATTGTACCGTTTTAACTCCCCAATTCCCCTCCAGGCCTTCCCAGCCACTGAGGGTAACACGTGCTGGCAAAGGAGCTGGTAAAAGGAGCGTCACCCTCTGCACTTGGAAGGAGGCCCCATCTCCAGAGTCTCTGCTCTGTCCCAAGCCATCTCAGTGCTTGTGGGCTGCGCGCTTTAGCCCCATGATGGTGAAGGTAGCAGCCGTGAGCTTCTCGTAAACGAGGAACATGAGGGCAGCAGTGAGGACTGTCTGCAGCAGCTTGGCTTCAAGGCCTTTGTAGAGTCCCATGATCCCAAAACGCCTAAAACAAAGAGAGGTTGGGAAAAAGACAGTTTTCTTCTTCTTCTTCTTCTTTTTTTTTATTTTTTATTTTTTAAAAAAGGGCAACTCCTGAATCAGAGAAGTAGCCTACTCTAAGAGCTACTTTGAGAGGTTTTTTTTCTTTAGAATCCAAAGCAAGCAGTGGGGGTTTCAGGTTTTCAACAGATGCCTGTTGTCAGTATTTCTTAGCTATAGAAGCATCTGGGGACTGATAAAGTTGTCTTAATAAGCCATGAATACTTTGTCTTTATAGTTATCATTAATTAGTAGAATGTTGGCAATATCTCACTAATAGGATGTAGTCTCTAAAATCTCTTAAAATTATTTTATGGCCAAAATGTGAGATGTAAGAATTTTCAAGCTAAATAGTCTCCCAACTTGGTTGTTTCAACAGCTGCTAAGTGGTAAGGAAGCTGCCAATTGATTTAGATCATTTCAGCCCCAAAGAACCAGAGAGAGACAAATGAAAAGCTGTCTATCAGACTTCCCATCCATCTGATTTTCTAGCCTAGTGGGTCCCAAATTTACCAGGTACCTGAATCACCCAAAGGGTTTGTTAAGAACACAGATTAGGCCATTTCCCAGAGTTCCCAATTCATTAAGTTTAGAACGGGACTCACAAATCCACAGTTCTGGCCAACTCCCAGGCCTGGATGGCGATGCCTGTGAGGGGAGAGGGCAGCCCTAAAAACTGCTCAGGAAAATGCTTCCACTAGGACCTGGAGTTCAGGCTGGATAATCTCTTCAAAGCTCTCTGCTGAGAGTGAACTAGTCTTAAATGCTAGCTCACCTGCAATGCCAGGACTCTATATAGCAGTGAGATTGAGGGATTAAAATTACTCAAGTAGGGCCCGGCGGGATGTCTCAGTGGTCTAAAGCGCCTGCTTGGGAAAGCTTGGGTGGCTTCAGGGACCGCAGTTCGAACCCCGGCACCACATGCTGCGCCAGCCCTGCCCTCGGGGTGGGCTGAGCTGGCCATAAAAATGAGTGAATAAACAAATAAAGGTTCTGAAACAAGAAAAAAATAAATAAATTAAAAAAATAAAATTACTCAAGTGCTCCACTCAGAAGCTCTTATTATATCTTACATATTTCTTGTCTGAAAATTTATTACTAAGGGGAAATCATGATAGATAGAAATGAAAAGACTTGGGTCAGCCAGATAGCTCAGTGGATTAAAGCGCCTGCTTAGGCAGAGCACAGCAGTTGGGGGTTGAGATCCCTGGCATGCCATGCCAGCCCCACCCCTGGGGTGCACTGAGATGGTGATGCGTACCTGTAATCCCAGAACTTGGGAGGCTGAAGACAGGAGGTTCACTACGAGTCTGATCTACAGTCCGATCTACATTGTGAGACTCTATAGACCCTATACTAAATACATAAAAAAACCCTTAACCTATGACTTTCACTAACAAACTATGTCACACATACATACACACACATATCCCCACAAAGAAAGAAAAAAATTTCTACCTCTGTGCTTATATCAGAAATGCTGGGTTTGTTTAGCCATGGAGCTCGCCAGGCACCACCCCAGAGGGAAAGAATGAATAATTTTTCATTTAAACAAGCAACCCTAATGTTTTTTTTTTGTTTTTTTTTAAAGATAGGGTTTCACTCTATAGTTCACGCTGACCTTGAACTCGCTTTGTAGTCCAGGGTGGTCTTGAGCTCATATTGATCCTCCTGCCTCAACCTCCTGAGTACTGGGATTAGAGGAGGAGCTGACCATGCCCAGTGTTTGTCTTTGATTTTACTTTCTATCTAACATGTACTCTTTTTTTTTTTTTTTTTTTTTTTTTTGTCTTTTTGAGACAGGGTCTCACTATGCAGTTGAGGCTGGTCCTGAGCTCACTTTTGTAGCCAAGGCTGGTCTCGAACTTGCACCAATCCTCCTGCCTCAGCCTCCCAAGTGCTGGGATTACAGGCGTGCGCCACCACGCCCGGCTGTACTCTGTTTTAAAATAAATTTATTTTCAAAATATCTTGTATCTGAGAAAATAATAATGTTGGGTATGGTAGTACACTCCTGTACTCCAAGTGCAAGGCTAGCCAAAGCCACATAGCAAGTTTAAGGCCAGCCAGAACTATGCAGTGAGACCCTGTCTCAAAAACCGAAACAAAAGTCACAACCACTTTTGTTCTGAAGGAAGCTCCTAACTTATTCAACGTCCCCAAGGGTCAGTTTCTGTACTTGTTCTTAGCCAAAAGGCACAGAAGCAATCCCAGGAGGCAATCTCTCCAAAAAACAGGGAAAATTGTAACAATCAAGCAATAAAAACCTGAACTTTTCCATAATTTTCTCAAATGCTATCAAGTACTAAGCTCCAAAGCTGAGAAACACCTGAGTACAGCATGCCAGGGGGAAGGGCGAGGTTTCAGGGGCTGCTCTTCTGCGGCAAAGGTACAGAAGCAGCACAACCTAGCACCCGGACAGAGGCAGCTGCTGAGCAGGACAGAATATGAAGCATCTACAGTGCTCACTTGACTCGCTGGTGAAGAAGGTAGAGGACATTCCGAAGACTCCCCAGGGTTCTGTTTTCTGGGTTTAGTCTATGACGTCCAAACTGAAGGAGAAATAAAAAAGATAAAAGGTCATTGTTTATTGCTGCTTCTTAAAAAAATCTTAATTTCTTCCTGGAGAGGAAATTATACTAGAGTAGTACCTTATGGCATCCAACAATAAAATATCCAATTGGCCCCTTAGATTTCATTAATCTTCTATTTTTTCAATTAAACAAGTAAAATATTCTGATGAAATAAATCAAAATGGGAAACACTTTTCACTAAAGCCAAGTACAAGAAAGTGGAGGTTGGAAGCAGTTCCTGAGGGTTGAATTCAATGTGCATGCTAAGCACATATGCCACTACTGAGTTGTGTGCCCAGCTCCAAGAATTTTTATTTTATTTTTATTTTTTATTTTCTTTATTTATTTTTCTTGTTTCAGAACTTTATTTATTTTTATGGCCGGCTCAGCCTGCCCTGAGGGCAGGGCTGGTGTAGCATGTGGTGCTGGGGATCGAACCAAGCTCCCTGCAGCCACCTGCAGGCACTTTAGACCACTGAGCAATCCTGCCCGGCCCCTTTTTCCTTTTTCTTTTTTTATTTAAGAATTTTTATTTTAACAGAGAATTATGGGAAAAATAATTTTATCTCCAGAGACAAAAACATGCCCAGGATGATGATTTAGACTAGAGTTTCTACAGTGTACACTCTTTACATTAAATGTTGTACTGTAGACATACTATTTTTTTTTAAATTTTATTTATTTTTTTCTTGTTTCAGAACCTTTATCTGTTTATTCACTCATTTTTATGGCTGGCTCAGCCCTCCCCGAGGCCAGGGCTGGCGCAGCATGTGGTGCCGGGGAATCGAACCGTGGTCCCTGAAGCCACCCAAACTTTCCCAAGCAGGCACCCTAGACCACTGAACCATCCCGCGGGGCCCCTACTGTAGACATACTAAAATGCTTCTATCTTGAGAGGTTGAAAAACAGGAGGATCACTATGAGTGCAGCCTGTGTAGTGAGACCCTGTACTAAATACATTTAAATAAAAAAAAAAGAAAAAATGTTTCTGTGAATACTATTATTCACTTAATAGAACTTTCTGTTTCAAAAAGTACTTGAGCAGGGCCACCACATGGCTCAGTGGACTAAAGCACCTATTTCAGTAGAGCCCAGAGGCTAGGGTTCTACCCCCAGCATACTGTGCCAGCCCTGCCCTTGGGATACACTGAGACCACGACTGAGACTGGGCGTGGTAACATGCACTTATAATCCTAGTGCTTGGGAGGCTGAAAACAGGAGGATCACTACGAGTCTGATCTACATAGTGAGATCCTGTACTAGGACATATTAAAAAAAAAAAAAAAAAAAAAGAAATACTTCAGCAATACTTTTAAGTGAAGTTAATGTATTTTTAAAACTGAAATACTCTAACCACTTCATTTTATCTAGCAATAGGTCCTTGTAATTCTTTCTCCAGAATATTTTTCTCTTTTCTTTCCTGTTCTTTTTGTTGTTAATGGTGGTACCAGGGTTGAAATTCATTGCTGCATGGACACCAGGCAAGTGCCTACAGCCCCTGAACTGATCTTGCCTCGGTCCACACCCTACCTATCATTCCTCTCCACTGCTGCCACCCTGCTCTAGGCTTCTCACTCCACTCACCTAGATTACTGAAATGGGTTCCTGTCTGATTTTCTCACCCCTCTTCACTTTTGATCAATTTACCAATGATAACCACATCAATTTTCTGAAATTGTGTCTGATCACATTATTATCCAGTTTAAAGCCCTTCAGAGGTTTCATGTTGTCCTGGAAAGAAAATTCTTTTTTTTTTTTTTTTTTAAACTTTATTTATGTAATGGCTGGCTCAGCCTGCCCTGGGGGTGGGGCTGGCCTAGTATGTGGTACTGGGGATCAAACCATAGTCACTACAGTTGCCGAAGCAGGCGCTTTGGACCACTGAGCTATCTAGCCGGCCCCAAGAAAATTCTTCCTACACACATTTCACATCAGCTTCTCTGCTCTTGTTCCAATCTCCCCCAACACGGGGCCACTCTGGCCACAGAGGCCCCCTTTCCGGTCCAGTGAGCTCTAGGGCTTGGCAGCTGTTGACTCCCTGTTCCTGGAATGTACTTTCTTCCCCCTTGCATGGCTGGTCTTTATCTTTCCTTGTATCTTGATTTAACAATATCTTTCTGGGCCCGTTAGGATGGCTCAGTGGTCTAAAGCGCCTGCTTAGGAAAGCTTAGGCGGCCCGATCCCCGGCACCACATGCTGTGCCAGCCCTGCTCTCAGGGTAGGCTGAGCCAGCCGTAAAAATAAATAAACAAACAAAAGTTGTGAAAAAGGAAAAAAATAAAAATTCTTTGGCCTGAGGAGATAGCTCTGAGGCACAAGTGCCTGCCTGGCAAGTGCAAGGTTGTGAGTTTGAACCCCAGTCCCGGGGGGGGGGGGGGGGGGGGGGGGGGGGGCAGTGTCT
>PVJA010011651.1:0-21721 GCA_004027025.1 Myocastor coypus | reverse complement strand
AAGAGTGGATTGCTTAATAAATATTTGAAAGTGCTTTGAAAATGCTAAATCATGAATTTCTCTCAAATGAACTAAAAAAATTAACCTCTGAGTTTTGCAAAAGTGAATTTCATTCCATAGCAAATAAATAGCCAAGGAATAGCAAGGCTTATTCCTTTTTTTTTTTTTTTTTAATTTAGTACAGGGTCTCACTACACAGGTCAGACTTGTACTGATTCTCCTGTTTCCACCTTCCCAAGCACTGAGATTACAGAAGTATTCCACCATGCCCATTCCCAATCTCCCTCTCAGTGCGCCCCAGGGGCAGGGCTGACACAGTAGGCTGGGGATCGAACCTGGTCCCTGCATCTGCCTAAGCAGCTGCTTTAATCCATTGAGCTATCTACCTGGCCTAGCAAGCCTTAGTGAAAAAAGAACCAAAGGAAAAAGTAGATTGGAACACCATGGCCTAGCAACTTACTGCATGGCTGTAAGCTATTAAGATACTGAGAGTGCTTTAAATAGAGACCAGGTATTTTAGGGCACTTGACTCAATGCAGGGAGAAGCCCAGTACTCACTCTCAGAATTGACTGTATTGTCTGCAAGGGGTAGGTGGCCGTGGTGGCAATTGCTTTGGCTAGTGCACCAATGATGAACACATCCAAAGAAGAAAGCTGAAAGCAAAGAATACACCACATGAAACCAAACAAGGAACTGCCAGAGATTATTTGCTGGCTGCTTTCAAACTAGAGATTACCTGCATCCTTTTCTTTAAAAGCTGCCGTTTTAAACCTTCATAGAACATAAACTGGATGGCAGGATTGAAGACCAACAGCAACGAGGGAAATGTGCCATTCCACAAAGCCAAGACGCCTTCATCTCGAATGATCTGGTGAAAAGCATCTAAGCAAGAAATCAGGCTTTTGAAAAGCACAACGGCAAAGCCCTAACTAGAGAAAACAAAGTAAATTCTATTCAAAAGTAGGCAAAGTCACACTGCTTCTGAGAGTTCCCTCTTGCAATGTCATGTTAGGGGCAAATGCATTAAGATACTCCTTGCTTAATGACGGTGTTCAGCTCCTAACTAGGTCTCTAAAAGAGGAATTGCACGTAGTATGCATATTACAATATTCAGAACAAAGAAATGGCCAAAGGGAATTCCAATTTGATGACTTTGCTTTTATTTATAACTCTTATATGAAGTACCATAATACATAACAGAACATAAAAAAGTACAGTGCTATATAGTACAATCAGCAAAAATTACAGTACTATGAAACACAGTGCTCTATTTAAAAAAAAAAAAAAAAAGGACTGAGGCACTATAAATAAGATGTACAGAACTATATATATATATATATATATATATATATATATATATATATATTTTTTAAAGGTGTGGGGCTGGTGAGATAGCTCAGCAGTCTAAAGCACCTGCTTAGGGGAGCTTAGGCAATCACAGGGACTGCAATTCAATTCCTGGCACCACATGCCATACCAGCCCCACCCCTAGAGGAGGGCTGAGCTGGCCACACACACACACACACACACACACACACACACACACACACAATAAGTAAATAAATAAATGAAAGAAAGAAAGAAAGAAAAGAAACATTTTTTATTTATTTTTTTTTTTTAAGATGGGTAGTTAAATCTGAGGGATGAGCCATAAGTCTGAGTAGTCACTAAACAGGTAGGTTACTGAAGGAATGTTTGTAGTCACCTACTTTTTTTTTTTTTTAATTATTTTATTTTTTTCTTGTTTCAGAACTTTTGCTTGTTTATTTATTTTTATGGCAGGCTCAGCTTGCCCTCAGGGCAGGGCTGGCGCAGCATGTGGTGCTGGGGATGTCAAATCGCAGTCCCTGAAGTCGCCCAAGCTTTCCTAAGCAAGCGCTTTAGACCACTGGCCCATCCTGTCAGGCCCCTGTAGTCACCTACTTTTTAACAATGATCAAAGGCAGGTGTGGTGGGAACATGCCTGTAATCATATCAGTTTGGAAGGCTGACTCAGGAGGATCATAGGTTGAAGTCAAGCCCCAGCAACTTCGTGAGACTCTGACCTAAAGAAGTTGTTTTAAAGGTTGGGCAAATAGCCCAGTGTGAAGGCCCTGGATTCCATCAGACACTGGTTGTCACCAAGCTACTTATTCAGTCATCTCAATCATAGGAAACTCTTCCTGACAATCTGAGTTTTTAGAATATCAAATTCTTACCTCTACTGGGAACTCTGTATTACAGAGAATTGTGGAGTGATAACCCATGACTTACAACAAAGTTCGGTATAGCAAAAAGTCAGTTCCTAGTGTCTATCACCCTGGATTTGACTTATAAGAAAACCACTGCTCCTGGGGCCCAGCAGGATGGCTCAGTGGTCTAAAGCGCCTGCTTGGGAAAGCTTAGGCGGCTGCAGGGACCGCGGTTCGATCCCCGGCACCACATGCTGCGCCAGCCCTGCCCTGAGGGCAGGCTGAGCCGGCTATAAAAATGAATAAACAAACAAACAAACAAAAGTTCTGAAACAGCCAGGGCATGGTGGCGCACGCCTGTAATCCCAGCACTTGGGAGGCTGAGGCTGGAGGATCAGTGTGAGTTCAAGACCAGCCTGGGCTACAAAAGTGAACTCAAGGCCAGCCTGAACTGCATAATGAGACCCCTGTCTCAAAAAAGAAAAGAAAACAAAACAAAACAAAAAGTTCTGAAACAAGAAAAAATAAATAAATAAAATACATAAAATTCTTAAAAAAAAAGAAAACCACTGCTCCTGTTGCAAAGACAGATGCCTATGAAAGGAAAATCTGACAATGTGATATCATTAAAAGGCAGATGCCCAAATCATCAGATCCAATATGGTATTTTCACTCAAAGAAAAAAGCATTATAGATTACCGTTCAAAAATATTTACTTAGGCCGGGCGTGGTGGCGCACGCCTGTAATCCCAGCACTCGGGAGGCTGAGGCAGGAGGATCAATGCGAGTTCGAGACCAGCCTGGGCTACAAAAGTGAGCTCAAGGCCAGCCTGAGCTGCATAGTGAGACCCTGTCTCAAAAAGACAAAAAAAAAAAAAAAAAATTTACTTAGGGGGCCGGGGAGATAGCTCCGTGGCAGAAGTGCCTGCCTGGCAAGTACAAGGTTATGAGTTCAAACCCCGGTCCCACAAAAAAAAAAAGAAAAAAAAATCACTTCCTTTGGGGTTATGGCTCAGTTGTAGAATGCTTATTTAGCATGTGTGAGGTTATGTGTGTGTGCATGTATGTGTATTTCACTCCCTCCCACCTACACTCTGGGAATGTACTTGGCTAACCTTGTCATGGGCGTGGCTGTATGATGTACTTTGGTCATCATACAAAATGATGATTAGAAAGTCAGTAAACTTGAAATGACCATACAGGGGTGTGTCCTCTTGCGCTTTTGGCATTTGTAGAAGAACTTGCTCAAGGCTCATCCCAGGAGGATGAGGGGACAAATGCAAGTAAGCCTTGCAGGTGGGACTGGCCTGAGCATGAATATGTCCTGTCAAATCATTAACATGTGAGCTAACCAAGTGCTCCCTGGTGGTTGGTGGGACTTGAGGTAGCTTTACTGTGGCCACAGATCCCAGGTACAAAGGGAAAGAACAGCTAAGGGGGAAACCCACTCAGGGATACTTACCAATAATGCCTCTGTAGTTGGTTGGTACAATGTCTTCATTCCGAAATTTTGCACCTTGTAGCTTCAGTCTGGTGTTTACCACCCACAGCGGAGTTGTTAGCAACACATTCACCACTCCTTAAAAACAAGTGGAGACAAAGGAAAAGACAAGTGTAACATATTGCCATTTGCTCATACCAATATGACCTTTACACGCCTGCCACTATCAGGTAAAATGTGTCTGTGTGCCAGGGTACAACACATGCCCCTATTAGAAGCAACCTGAAGCCTCATTAATTAATAGTAAAATGGCCCGCAGTAGCACCTCTTCACATGAAAAGGGCAGAGTTTCCGTATATAACAGAAAACAATCATTTATTGATTTTTAGAGCATTCAAAGTAGCAATTTGGAGCTAGGGATATAGGTCAGTGGCACGGCCCTTAGCTAGCATGCTGGAGGCCCTCAGTTCCATCCCTACTACAGCAAAAAACCAAGGCAAAACAATTCTGATAATGTTTTAGATACAATTTTAAAATAATAGCATTGGGGGTATGGCTTACTGGTCCCATGCTAAGTCTATGTCAATATCAGCAAAAACAGAAGTGACAACTCACATAAGTAGTTCACCTAGTGAGTATGGATCTGGTACAGTGTGTGATAGATGGCAGAGAGCAGTAACATTTAAAGTGCTTCAACAGGGACAAGAAGCTCACACAAGAGTTCCTCGTGGCTTGAAGGATTAGGGTGGGCAGGCAGGAAACAGCAGTTATGAAAAGTTGCAAAACGCCTGAAACAGCTTCACAAACACTGTGATCCTTACAAGCATAAGGATGGCTCTCGGCCCCACAAGGCTGCCACAGCAGAACAATACAATGAACCAGGTGCTTCTTTTTTGAAAACAAGGGTCCCAATTTAACACCATCTTGAGATATTAAAATGCTCGTCAGCCCTGAAATGATGAAAAACATACCATACAGAACTGTAACCAAGTGCCTGGCACATGGGATACACTGTGTACATGTTAAGCAACGAACCAACTCAGCAAGCAAGCTCACACAGGAGCTATGTGGCTCTCGGCATGCTCTGCAGAACCCTGAGGCACAGTCCTAAGGAAGCTAAAGGGGTTGTTGTTGTTGTTTTTTACTAAACCACAACTGGACAATTTTTTTTTTTTTTTTTTTTTTTTGGTGCAGGGTCTCACTATGCAGCTCAGACTCCTAGTAATCCTCCTGATTTCTGCCTCCCTAGTGCTGGGATTACAAGTGTGTACACTGGACTCCATCACAGACTCAGTATGCTTGGGGGCAAGGCTGACACAGCATGTGGTGCCAGGGATTGAACCCTGGCCCCCATATTTACCTAAGCAAGTACTTAGTCCACTGAGCTATACCACCAGCCCTCCAAAGAATGTTTCGATTCACAAAAGGTAAAAGTTTAGTCAAGTCATATTTGTAATCCCAGCACTCTCAGCTAAAAGTTCAAGTGCAGCCTGGGCAACTTAGTGATTTAGTAAGAACCTGTCTCAAAAGAAAGCGGGGGTGCGATAAGTGCTGAGGATGTAGCACAGTGATGCCCTCCGCTCAATCTCTAGTCAAAAAAAAAAAAAAAAAAAAAAAAAATGCCTAGCCAAGCATGAATCTGATGAAACAGCTAAAAGATTCAGATTCAGTATTTTCATTTGTTGCTTATGGTTACAAAAGACAGTTTTTCCACCTATCACTTAGGAGGATTAGGAGAAGATATTTTCTTTTTTGTCTTAATGAGACAGGGTCTCGCTATGCAGTTGAGGCTGGCCTTGAGCTCACTTTTGTAGCCCAGGCTGGTCTCGAACTCACACCGATCCTCCTGCCTCAGCCTCCCAAGTGCTGGGATTACAGGCGTGTGCCACCACGCCCCGCAGGAGAAGATATTTTCAAACTAAAAGATACCATCAAGTAGTTCATGGGTTATATTTTTATAGAGTCACAAAATACCAAGAAGGTTTTAGTTATGACAATATATGCATACCCTGTCTTTGAGGCATTGATCATAATGTGAAAAGGTCTTTATGAGAAAAGACTGTCGCTGGTCTTTTTTAAACAAGTGCCATGGCCCAGAGGCAGTGATGGAGGGACATCAACACAGCCTATCTGCAGAGTTCAGAAGATCCTGTTCAACACAATGCACTGGACTAGAAGTAGACTGAGCAGTCAACAGCCCCCCCCCTTTTTTTTTTTAAGAGAAAAGGTTGAAAACTGAGAACCCAAAACTACAAGCTCCCTGAACACTGAAAAGGCAGTGTACAAACCTTTCTAAATAAATGAAATGTGTTGCCCACTTAAACAAATTCTTTAAAAATAAAATATTTCCTTCATGTTCTATTTAAGAAGAGAACAGCATGACAAGTTAGAGACAATACAGCCAAGATTAAGATTTAACCATAACTTAAGATTCTGCTTTCACATTTGCATTTCTAACACAGCTGAAGGACTAAAAGGATTCTAAGAACAAAGTGCACTCCATCACTTAAGAGCACACAGTCCTTACTAAAACAATTTTTATGTCAAAGCTCTTTAAGTAAAATTTTCACCTTCTGAGTCAAGATAGCCTAAGAGGTACTTTTTAACCACTATGATTTTATGAATTCCTGGGAAAGATACTGAAAATACTTGAGAATGCAAAACTTTACTAAAATCTGCAACTTATATAATTAAGCACAGGACAACATTTCATGGAGGCAAAATATGCCAGAAATGATCCATGCATACTAATTCCAACTCTTAATAATGTATGACAGGGGGCCAGGGAGATAGCTCAGTGGAATAAGTGCTTGCCTGGCAAGTGCGAGGTCCTGAGTTCAATCCCTGGTACCACCAAAAAAAAAAAATAATAATAATAATGTATGACAGGCTAGAAAGATAAAAGAATGCTGTTTGTTTATTTATGAGCTTACACAGAAAATTCTAGCCGGCTACGATCTATGCACATGCCTTCAGCCCTAAAATGGGAATACTAATTAGCATTTTACCTGCCTCAGGACAGGTTATTTTTCTCCTAACTTGAATATTTATAATTCTATATTCTTTTTTTTAAAAATAACAAATCATCCTAGCACTTGGGAGGCTGAGGCTGGAGGATTGGTGTGAGTTCAAGACCAGCCTGGGCTATGAAACTGAGCCTGAACATAGTGAGACCCTGCTTCAAAGAGACTAAATAAATATAAAATAAAAACTAAAGGGGCTGGGGAGATAGCTCCGAGGCACAAGTGCCTGCTGGGCAAGTGCAAGGTCGTGAGTTCGAACCCTGGTCCCACAAAAAAAAAAAAAAAAAAAAAAAAAACTAATTTACAAAAAAACAAAATTAAGAAGAACAGTAACTGAACATGTAAAAGTATTCACCAATTTAGGCATAGGATTCCAGGAACTATCACTCTAAATTCAGCCTCCTGGTATGCTGATTACTTAAAGGGCCCTTGAAGATCAGTAGATGTTAGAAGACTTGACTCGGATGTTTGCTTATCCATCTAAAGACCATATGGTAAGAGGAGAAAACGATTTGCCTCCCCATCCCTTCTTGAGCTTTCTCTACCAATTACAAGGAAAACAGAAATGTTGTCACACCTAGGCAGAATGTGTCACATGCTGACGCACCTGAACAGAATGGTCACAATCTATTGCCTGTCTCCTGCCCAACTCGTTCTCCCTAATAACTGTTTACTAACTCTCAAAAATTATCTGTCTTTGCTCTATGAAGAAAGACACCTATGCCTCTGACCTCTCTTATTTATTGTCACTCTGCTGTGGTCCCCACCAAGTTCAAAAAGGGAGTGTGCATGGCTTTTCTCCTATTACCTGTCTGCTGCCAGTTGATTTGCAAGGGGAAGGGGAAGCTTTTCTTCATCTCTACAGAAGGAATAACAGAAACGTGGCTACTTACTTCTTAAACACAATTTTATCAGCAGTCAACCACCTTGGTCAGAAAGAGAAGAACATGAAAATTAACTATGCTAACTAGAGATATTTGCCCCTGGAAAAACATACCTGGTGATCACTGACACCAGAAAATGGCAGACCAAAGCCAAATCTACAAGGGGAGAAGGGTTGAAGGGATGGAGAATACGAGAAAAGAGAGACAAGGTATGTCACGTACAGCTACAAATTCCCTATAGTGAATGCTAGTATCTATATCTAAAATGCATCTAATAGTTTTCTAAAAAGCCAAATCTAGGGGCCCAGCAGGATGGCTCAGTGGTCTAAAGCGCCTGCTTAGGAAAGCTTCGGCGGCTACAGGGACTGCGGTTCGATCCCTGGCACCACATGCTGCGCCAGCCCTGCCCTGAGGGCAGGCTGAGCCGGCCATAAAAATAAATACACACAAAAGTTCTGAAACAAGAAAATAAATAAATATTTTTTAAAAATTAAAAAAAAAGGGGCTGGGGAGATAGCTCCGAGGCACAAGTGCCTGCTGGGCAAGTGCAAGGTCGTGAGTTCGAACCCTGGTCCCACAAAAAAAAAAAAAAAAAAAAAAAAAAAAAAAAAAAAAAAAAAAAAAAAAAAAAAAAAAAAAATTAAAAAAAAAAAAGCCAAATCTAGCCATTTGCCTCTAACCCTAAGAAGGAATTTCACTTGATACACAGCAAGAATGACCTGACTTGCCAGAGTAAGGGCTGAGGGCAGAAAATGTATTCTGAACTCACAACAATGCTAACACCACTGGCACTCAAAAGGAATTACTGGCAATAATTCCAGCTTCATAAAAATGCCAACTATCTTCTTCATTTAACTAACCAGTATAGTTCTGTTCCCAAATTCTTCCAGTGTTTATGAGTTTTTTTTCCCCCCTGTGGCAATACAGTAAATATTAGTATCATATTTCTAAGTTTCAATAGAACTTGAATAATGGTAATGTTCCTACTTTCCCTTAGTGATAATGAAACTCATTTCCTCAGTGATAATGTGCCGACAGGGCTTACCAGCAGAAGTGCAACTGGTGTTCTAATTACTTGAAGAATGTGTACTTATTAACATATAAAAACATGTTAAGAGGAAAAGTTCAAAGCAAAGAAATAATTTACAAGGAGTTTCTATGGTCAGAATGAAGACCTCTAATCACAGAATCTCAGTACTAGGCTGGGGAGACAGCTCAAGGACTCGGGTTGGAGCCCTGGTACCATATGCCGCGGTGCCAACCCAAGCTGTGCTGGCCACCAAAACTGGGTGTGGTGGCACTCACCTATAGTCCCAGCACTAAGAAGGCTGAGACAGGAGGATCACTACAAGTTGGAGCTGCATAGTGAGACCGTGTGCCAAATAAAATATTAAAAAAAAGAAGAATGGCATCCAGCAGGGTATGCACAGCACCTGGGGGGAGAAAGGCCTTCTCACTGCTGCAGCCTGCAGGGAGGGAGTTATCTCATCCCATATGTTTTAGCATGTGCTCTAAACCTTCATTTCTGTCCTCACCTGTTGGACCTTTATCACAGGGGCGCAAAAGAAGAAAAGAACTGCAAAGTACCAGGCAATTTTCTGATCCAGGTTCTCTCATTGCAACAATACTGACATTTTGGGCTAACTGAGTTGTTGGCATGCTGGTGTCTGTGTGTCCTCCTTAGCAGTACCTCAGCCGCTACTCACGAGATTCCCACAGCACTCCCAGTGTGACGACCAAAAGTATCTCCAGACATGGCCATATGCAAATTAAAATCAGCCTCAAGCGAGAACTACTGATCTAACTGAACTGCCTAAGGATTAATCATAATAATTTAAAAATTTCTGAATTAAGTTTATTGGTATATCTTAGGTATACAATGATCACACTTCTCATAGGGAATGCATACCTGCACTTGATTCTTTTGTACGTGTAACTTCACCTTTGTACCTCTGTTTTCCCTCTCCCCTCACCTTCCTTCTACTCTTCTTCTCCTCCTTATTTATACACACTTTGCTTACAGTTTTTCCTTCTTTTCCCTTCTTTCTCCCCTCTTCCTTCCCTTGTGCCCCTTGAACATTTGCTTCCTATATAGCAATATCTAGTACACATTTTGGTTCTTATTTACACTTTTAGTTTCTCACACCAATTTATTTTACTTATAAGTATAGTCTGAAGGTGTATTCACTTAGCTACAAGTCTCAAGTTTATCCTATACAGCATAGTACTCCATTGATTAAAAAATCTACGTCTCTATCCATTCATCAGTCCATGGGCATTTGGGCTGTTTCTAAGATTTAGCATTAAATAAACATGGGTGTGCATTTATAGCAATCACTCCAATTTAAAAAACCTCAAGTGACTGGAATTCAATTTTATCCCAATGGCCTATTTTTTTCCAATAGCTATACAGACTCTACTGATATTAATGGTATGTTAATCATATATATTTTATGTCTAATCATCAGAGAAATGCAAATCAAAACAATAGGATATCTCACCCCAGTTAAAATAGATATTAGCAACCACAGAAACAGGCTGGACATGGCGGTGCACATCTATAATCACAGCACTAGGGAGGCTGAGGCTGAAGTAGGAAGATCATTGCACTTTGAGACCAGCCTGGGCTACAAAGTGAGGTAAAACCAGCCTGTAGTGAGACCCTATCTCAGAATGACCAAAAAAAAAAAAAAAAAAAAAAGAAAGAAACAGTCTGTTGTCCTAAAAATATGTAATATTTTTGGTAAGTTATCTTTTTAGAATCTGTTAAAATACAAAGAAATTAAAAATATAGGCAGAGGAGCTAGCTCAGGGGTATAAGTGCCTGCTTGACAACTGCAAGGTCATGAGTTTAGTACCCCCAAAAAAACAAAAACAAAAACAAACAAACGCTGAAAATAATACAGAGAAAGGGGAACTTGTATACAATGTTTGTGGGAATATAAACTGCTACAGCCATTATGGAAAACAGTAGGCAGTTTTTCTCAAAACAAAATCCCCCCAAAGACATTAGTACCACACAATCCAGCAACCTCAATACTAAGTAGCTATCTGTGACACTGGTCTTTTTTCATTTTATGTATTTGGTACAAGGTCTCATTACCCAGCTCAGACTCGTGGTGAGCCTCTCTAGCACTGGGATTACAGGCATGTACCACCATGCCTAGCCTGTTGCTGGCATGACACGCAGGGCCAGGGACCAAACCCTGGTCCCTGTGCTTGCCAAAGCAAGTGTTCAGTCCGCTGAGCTATCTTGCCAGCCCTTAGTTAAACTCAGGCCCTTGCGCCTGCCAGGCAGGTGCTTATTCTATTTAGCTATCTCTCCAGCCCATGTGATGTTAATCTTGACCATCAACTTGACTGGCTGGAGTGATGGGTCTTGGAGGTGTGACCTTGGCAACTATGAAGTCCCTGGCCCTTTCCTCTCAGGGGCTCTTCTGCTGTTCCCTGCTTCCTGGCTATCAGGAAGTGAGCAGCACTGCTGCACCAGGCCATTTTGGTACAATGTTTCCACCATGGGGTTTTTCTGCCTTGGAGCTAACTGGGTAGTGACCAAGGCTTCCAAAACCATGAGATAGATGAAACCTCTCAGACTTGGCATGGTGGCACACACACACCAGTGATCCAGGTTCTTGGGAGACTGAACACAGGCATATCAGTATGAGTACAATCTATGTGGCAAGACCCTATAGACTGTGTATTAAATACAAAAGGGAGGGAGGGAGAGAGGGAGGGAAGGAAGAAAGGAAGGAAGGAAGGAAGGAGAAAGGGAAAAAGAAAGAAAGAAAGAGAAAGTGAGGGAGGGAAGGAAGGAAGGAAGGAAGATGCAGATGAAACCTCTCCTCTTTGAACTGCATGTGTCAGGTACTTTGTCCCAACCTTGGGAAAGCTCACCAATACACAATCCAAAGGGAATGAAATCCTTCTACCAGAGAGATCCCGCATATCCATGTTCACTACAGCACTCGTTTGTAACAAGTTTAATACAGAATAAATCAAAATGTTACCTACAGTGGAATGGATACAGAAAATGTGTGTATGAAATGAAGTATAACTCAGCCACAAAAAAGATCCTGTCATCGTGTCAACATGCATAAAGTTGGAGGACATGATTTTCAGTGAAGTAAGCCAGACACAGAAAGGCAACTACCATTCTGTCCCTCTAAGGAAGCTAAAGAAGTTATCTATAAAAGTAGAGATCACAATGCAATCACTAGAGGTTAGGAAGGGAAGAGAAAGGGGGCACATTAAGAGGGTGGAAGGGCACTAAAATACAGTTAGACAAAGGAATTCGTTGTAATTCTCCTTCACACAGCAGGCAACTAGAGTTTAACACAATTTATTAGAAGAGCTTAAGCCGGGCGTGGTGGCTCACGCCTGTAATCCCAGCACTCGGGAGGCTGAGGCAGGAGGATTGGTGCGAGTTCGAGACCAGCCTGGGCTACAAAAGTGAGCTCAAGGCCAGCCTCAACTGCATAGCGAGACCCTGTCTCAAAAAAAAAGACAAAAAAAAAAAAAAGAAGAGCTTAAAGGTTCTCAACACATAAAAATGGTAGTATCTGAGAAGTTGGAAATACTTATTACCCTTATTTGATCATTATACACTGTACACATGTATCAAATTATAAAACTACCCCCCAAAATCAGTACAAATATTATATATGAATCTTTATTTTTATTATTATTTTTTTTTTTTGGTGGGACTGGGGTTCAAACTCACGACCTTGCACTTGCCAGGCAGGCACTTGTGCCACGGAGCTATCTCCCCAGCCCCTATATATGAATTTTTAAAACATAGTTTGCAGAAACCACTGTGCTAGGCCTGATTCTAGGTGCAAAGGACACAGCAGCAAATAAAAAATGAAATCTGAAGCTTATAATCTTTTTTTTATTTTATTTTTTTTTTTTGTGGGACCGGGGTTCAAACTCACGACCTTGCACTTGCCACGCAGGCACTTGTGCCTCGGAGCTATCTCCCCAGCCCCTGAAGCTTATAATCTAATGGTGTAAGAAAGACAATACACAGATAGATGAGTAAATGATACAGAGTATTACGAGATAAAGAGTAAGGACCACATTTAAGCAAAGACTATTAAAAGAGTTTTGAGGGGTGTCAGAGTTCACCATGCAGTTACCAGCAGAGGACACATTTGTACACAGACAGTACATGATGGGAGGGGGCAGGGAGGAGACCGTGGCAGCTGCAGCGGTGTGAGCAGGGAGAGGAAGAAGAGGCCCAGGTCATGCTGAGCTCTGCCGTCAGCATTCAGACTTCTACTCAACTGAGCTGAGAAGCAACTGGAAAGCTTTCAGCACAGGAGCAAACTGGCTGCTGTACTGAACTCAGCCTGAAGGGGGCAAAACAGGAAGCAGGAGATCAGCGGGAGGCTCTGAAAACAATCCAGGCAAGATTTGCCAGTGGTTGGGCCACTGTGGGCCTCAGGTGGTGGCAGAGAGAACAGTAGTGCCTTCACTTTACTCTCAGTTTCATAGTCTGTAGTTTCCATTATCTGAGGTCATGAAGTGGCCCCAAAACATTAAACAGAAAATGCCATAAATAAGAAATTCATGTTTGAAGTAACTTTTATTATAATATATTGCTATAACTGATAATTGTTCTATTTTTACTAATCTCTTACTGTGCCTAAGCTGCAAATTAAACTTTATCATATGTACAGGGAAAACATAACATATGTAGTCTTCTACTATTTGCAATTTCAGGCATCTACCAGGGGACCCTCTTTGAAGCTACTATAGTAGAACTCTAGATAAATATGAAAAAAGAAGTAATAGGATTTGCTCAGGGATCAGAGGTGGGGTCAGAGAGTAAGGATAACTATTGGTGAATTTAGTAAAATGAGAAAACTACAGGAAGAGTGGTCCTTTATTGTGAATTAGCAACTTTGCCCAGGCACTGTGCTAGGGCTCTGGGGATGGAGAGATTAAAAAAAAAAAAGCACTTCTGATGTACTATGGAATCTAAGGTGAAATAAGCACTAACACTATTTCAGGCAAAATACTGTCACTGTAGGGAAATTAAATTCCTGCTAAATGGCTTGGTGCTGTCACAGAACCACAGTTTGGTGTGGGAGGACATTCCTGCCATAACGCTCTGCCTACATAATGGTGACAACTGGCTGAGGCAGGTTTAGGAAGAGACAAAATTCAGTCTTGGTAAACACAGAAGTCACTGGACACAAGCAGAAGAGCAAAACATACTAGCCTGCAGTGGCCTATTGGTGACAGATGTCAACCTGCCCCTCTGCCCTCCCTTTCAATTACATGCTCAGTTGGTCTGGCTATCAGCACTCAACTAGCACACACTCAGGTCTAACCAAATTCCAATGGTCTGAGGAGCTATGCTTGACAACCAGGATAAAATACACGATATATATGTATGGACGGACAGCTCAAGGAAAAAAATTCAACTGATTAGAAATTGGGCAAAACATCTGAAGAGCCCTTTCTGCAAAGATGATACACAAATGGCAACAACCACATGAAAAGGATGTTCAACATCAAAAACCCAAAAATCAAAACTAGAGTGATGTGTCACCTCATACCCATCTGGATGGCTGCTGTCACAGAACAGAAAATACCAAGTGCTGGGCAGGAAGTGAGAAACTAGAGCCTCTATACTACTGCTAGCATTAGTGTTGGTACTGCTATGGAACCAGCAAGAAGGGTGCCCCCAAACCAAACAGAAGTACACATCACCCAGCAATCCCATTTCTGGTACATGTCCAGAAGAATTCAAAGCAGGATCTCAAAGAGATATCTACATGCCTACTTTGTATGTGTGTGTGTGTGTGTGCGTGTGTGCGTGCGCGTGTGCACACGCATGCGCGGGACCAGGGTTTGAACTCACAACCTTGCACTTGCCAGGCAGGCACTTGTGCCATGGAGCTATCTGCCTGGTCCCCTGCACACTCATTTTTATAGCAGCATTATTCCCAAAGGCCAAGAAGGAGAAGCAACTCAAGTGTTCAGATGAGCCAGTAAATATAATGAGATATATACATACTGAAGGTTATCATCCATCCATAAAATAAATGTTTTTTACAGAGTCTTGCTATGTAGTTCAAGCTGGCCTTGTACTATGTAGCCCAGGCTGGCCTCAAACTCATGACAATCTTCCTGCCTCAGCCTCCTTAATGCTGAGATTACAGCTGTGCATCACCATACCCAATATGTTTTTTTTTTTTTGGCAGGACTGGGGTTCAAACTCATGACCTTGCACTTGCCAGACAGGCACTTGTGCCATGAAGCTATCTCCCTAGCGCCCAGTATGTATTTTTTAAAAGGAATTACATCTCAAATGCTACAACATGGTTGAACCTTGAATGTTTCATATTAAGTGAAATGAACAAGTGACAGAAAAACAAATACTATATTATGTGATTTTATTTATATGAGATGTCTAAAGTAAATTTTTTTTTTTAATTTTCTTTTAGGAAAGGGTACACAGGATGCTTAGGGTCTCACTACTAGATTGGACTCCTAGTGATCTGCTTGTTTACAGCCTCCCAAGAGATAGGATTACAGGCCACATCCAGTCTCAACTGCCATCTCAGCAGGCCTGAGGATTGAACCCCAGCCCCTGTACCCACTTGAAGGTGCTTTATTCCACTGAGCTATTTGGTTGGCCCCTCTAAAGTAGTATTCTTAAAAGCAGAGAGTAGAAGAGTGGTTACCACTACCTGAGTAAGGAAAAGTGAATTTTTTAAAGGAATATAGAATTAGATTTGCAGATGAAACTTCTGGAGATCTGCTTCAAACCAATTAACACTATTGAGTTTAAAATGACTAAGATAGTAGATTTTACGAATGAAAAAAATGTAACAGAAAACTGTACTTTGTAGCATGCATGGTACTAAAATAATCTCTTATAGGACAATATGAACCAAAAGATAAATATTAAAATGTAAAAATATTTTATGCCTAGAAAACCTTATTACCTGCAACAAATCCAACTACCAGATCTTTTCCAGTAGTAGAGCGTTGACCTTTGACCCAGACTGCTTTGAGGCTATTAAAAGTGTAGAAATAGACAAAATTGGAGCAGCAGAGACTGGAAATAACTGGAAACCACCCTCGATATGGTGCCAGGCTAGGGAAGAAACACAAGAAACAAAGTGATGGTCATGGACAATAGCTATTAGGAACTGCCAAAGAAGTCCTGGGAAAGGCTGGTCTTCCCAGGGTTGCCTCTGTACTGTAATGGACACCAAGTTGCAAGCACACTTCACATTCTCTTTTCCTTTCCCTTTTCTCTTTTTGCTACACTGCAGACTGTGAGATAGGAGGATCAGGAGTTTGAGGCCCGCTGAGACTACACAGTGAGAGCCTGTCACTGACAGATAGACAGATGATAGACAGAGAGACAGACAGACAGACAAGAAGAAGGACAAGGAGGGGAAGGGGAGAAGAAAGAGACAAGAGAAGGAAGGGAAAGATAGGGCAGGGGAGAGGACAGCAAGCAAGATGATGCCATACCAGTTTGAAGGATTTGGTTCATTTAGCTTATTCTCAATCCTGAAAATGTTTGTGCATGATAAAGATAGCAAAGAAGGGAATCCTGGGCAAAAATGATAAAACAGTGGGAAACCAGGTCAATAACAGATAACTGGGGTAAAGCATATGCTGGTGTTCTTTGTACCAACTTCAGTTTTGTAACTTTTTGTAAATCTGAAATTATTTTTTAAACAAATCAGTAGGGACACAATTTGTCTAAATGTGTCTGACAGGAATGAACTAAATAACTGTTATCTTAAATTTAATGCACACTAAACAAAGCCCTGGTTTTCTGGAAGACACCATGATAAAGAATTAAATGGCTAATCATAGATTTTTATTTTTTATTTTTTATTTTTTTAAATTTTATTTATTTATTTTCTTATTTCAGAACTCTTGTTTGTTTATTCACTCATTTTCATGGCCAGCTCAGCCCACCCCAAGGGCAGAGCTGGCGAAGCATGTGGTGCCGGGGATCGAACCGCGGTCCCTGAAGCCGCCCAAGCTTTCCCAAGCAGGCGCTTTAGACCACTGAGCCATCGCACCAGGCCCCCTAATCATAGATTTTTAAAGAACTAAAAACAGGGGCCTGGCAGGATGGCTAAGTGGTCTAAAGAGCTTGCTTAGGAAAACTTAGGCGGCTTAGGAAAGCTTAGGCGGCTTCAGGGACCGCGGTTCGATCCCCAGCACCACATGCTGTGCCAGCCCTGCCCCCAGGGCAGGCTGAGCCGGCCATAAAAATAAATAAATAAACAAACAAAAGTTCTAAAATAAGCCAGGTGTGGTGGCGCACACCTATAATCCTAGCACTTGGGAGGCTGAGGCAGGAGGATCAGTGCGAGTTCGAGACCAGCCTGGGTTACAAAAGTGAGCTCAAGGCCAGCCTGAACTGCACAGTGAGACCCTGCCTCAAAAAGACAAAAAGTTCTAAAACAAGAAAAAAAATTATTAAAAAAATAAAGAAAGAAAGAACTAAGAACAATTATGTTCTTAGGAGGAGGCAGTTACAAATTTACACCACTACGAAACTATGAGACCGAGAGAGTTCAAGTGCACTTGAGGCTCAGGAATCTCTTAATGAGTCGCTCTGCCCAGCACAGAGGCAAGACGAGGCAGTACTTACAGGCCTTCCTCCTTAATGATCTCCAGCAGTACCATGTGGGTAGTTTTGGACTTCCTTTTCTCATCAACTACAAGACCAAAGAACATGTTTTAACTTAGAGAATTATTTTTTCCAACATCAACAAATTTCACTGAACTGTCATTTACCTCACCTGGGTGATATCGTACCCTATTTTTTGTGGGGGAGGGCGGCGGGCAGGACTAGGATTTGAACTCATGACCTTCACTTGCCAGGCAGGCACTTGTGCCACAAAGCTATCTCCCCAGTCCCTCTTACCCTTTTTTTAAAGTTACTTTTAATAAGATATAACAATATGATAGTTTCAAAACACATTAGTAGTACATTCGCAATAACTGACACATTGCATATTGTCCTCATAATAGTTATACAGAGCACAGGGTGTAGACATGATAAATTTTCTGATTGATATTGGCAAAGAAAGAAAAAAAAAAAAAGAAAAAATGTCTTCTCTTTGAACTGAGAGGTAGTTGTATACATAGTCCAATGTTCCTTATTTGCATTGGGAAAAATAGGGAATGCTTCACGAGTTTGTGTGTCATCCTTGCACAGGGGCCATGCTAATCTTCTCTGTATCATTCCAATTTTAGTATATGTGCTGCTGAAGTGAGCACTTATCCTTGTTGTTTTAGCTTGCTAGACTGCCTCAGATTTTCTTGTGCTAAATTCCCAACTATCAATTTCTTGGAGTTCACTTATTATTCAGGAAGAATTATAGTTAAATTTTAGCTTCCAAGGTAAAACAGAAATTTGTTTCTTGTAATTTATTTCTGAGACAGGGTCTTGCTGCATGGCTCAGGCTGGCCCCAAATTGACGATCCTCCTGCCTCAGCATCCTGACTGAGTGCTGGGATTACAGGCATGCATCACTATACCTGACACTTATTTCTTGTATTTTATAAGGTTCCTGTTTTTATTTTTTATTTATTTATTTATTTTTTTTTTTTTTAAAGGCATCACACTCTTTTTTATTTTTTTTATTTGTTTTTTTCTTGTTTCACAACCTTTATTTGTTTATTCACCCATTTTTATGGCCGGCTTAGCCCGCCCTGACGGCAGGGCTAGCGCAGCATGTGGTGCTGGGGATCGAACCGCGGTCCCTGAAGCCGCCCAAGCTTTCCCAAGCAGGCGCTTTAGACCACTGAGCCATCCCGCCAGGCCCTGGTTCCTGTTTTTAGAGTAGTATATATTCATAGTTTTATCCTAATACCTAAAAAACAGAGAAAATAAATTACTATCTTTCTTTTACAAAAGAGACTACAGATACAAAAGCAAAGCCAGTATTAAAACTCATGGTTCAGCCTATAATCCAGCACATTAGGAAATACAGAAGTAAGAGGATCACAAACTTGTGCCCAGCCTGGACAACTCAGTGAGATTCTGTCTTCAAACTAAAATAACAACAACAACAAAGCCGGGCGTGGTGGCACACGCCTGTAATCCCAGCACTCGGGAGGCTGAGGCAGGAGGATCGATGTGAGTTCGAGACCAGCCTGGGCTACAAAAGTGAGCTTAAGGCCACTTTGAACTGCATAGTGAGACCCTGTCTCAAAATGACAAAAGAAAAAAAAAGACTAAAAAATAGCCGGGTGTGGTGGCGCACGCCTGTAATCCCAGCACTTGGGAGGCTGAGGCAGGAGGATCGTTGTGAGTTCGAGACCAGCCTGGGCTACAAAAGTGAGCTCAAGGCCAGCCTGAACTGCATAGTGAGACCCTGTCTCAAAAAGCAAAAAAAAAAAAAAAAAAAAATCAACAACAACAACAATAATAATGCAGGCTGGGACCTGGATTCAACTCCCAGTATCACCAAATCAAAGTGAAACAACAACAAAAAACACCTTAAATGTCAATTGTTTGGACTTGAGCTCTATTCCTACAACAGGGCAAAAGGATGAAAACTCTGTTTCTCATGATACAGTGACTTCAAAATTCCTAACCACAATGGAAAAGTAACTTGAGAACAATAAAAACAAACTTAGGGGGTCCGGCAGGATGGCTCAGTGGTCTAAAGCGCCTACTTAGGAAAGCTTGGGTGGCTACAGGGACCGAGGTTCTATCCCCAGCACCACATGCTGCGCCAGCCCTGCCCTCAGGGCAGGCTGAGCTGACCATAAAAATAAATAAACAAACAAAAGTTCTGAAACAAGAAAAAAAAAATTAAAAAAACAAAAAAACAAAACAAAACTTAGCCAACTTCCTAGGAAGTATGTGAGTATCAGTGTGGCCTGTGAGATGGCAAATTAGCCAACCCCCAAGGAAGGCAGTCTGGCAGTAACTGTCAAAATGAAATACATCTACCTTTTGATGTATTCCCATGTCTTGGAATTTCTCCAAGAGCATTTAGAGACACAAAGTGGTGTGAGAACAAATCCATACTTATATCCTATCTGTAATAAGAGAACAGTGAAAACAAACCAAGAATGCACAACAGGGGAAAGGGAAATAGGTTCAAGGCCTGGGAAAACCCTACAGCTATAAGGCAGGATATGCTGATTGAAAGGCATCTAAAACATGCTAGCAAGCTGAAACTTGCAAAGTACCAACAGTGTGTGAAGCAAGCTTTTTGTTAAAATAAAGGAGAAAACTGAGAATATATGTTATTTGCTGACATTTCATAAGAAAGTCTGCAAGGCTACTCAGGAAAAATAGCGAAGGCTGATGATCTTCCCCCAGTCTCTCCCAGGACATTGGGCTCTACACAGTGCAGCTCCCTCCCTTCCCTTCCCTTCTCCTCTTCTCTCTGCCTTTTCTCTTCTCCCTTCTCCCACTCATGCTGGGGAGTGAACCCCAGGCCTCACGCATGCTAAGCAATGCCTCTTCTACTGAACTGACATCTGTAGCTCCCCAGCCCTCTTTAAAAAAAAAAAATTAAAAGATGGGGCACTTGAGGGGCTGGGGAGATAGCTCTGTGGCACAAGTGCCTGCCTGGCAAGTGCAAGATCATGAGTTTGAACCCTGGTCCCACAAAAAAAAAAAAAAAAGATGGGGCACTTGAGAAGCAGAGGTAGGAGGCCAGCCTGGGCTACCACAAAGGATGCTGTGTCAGAAAATAAAGAGAGATGGGGGTTGGGGAAGTTATCTCTTGATATGGTGTTCAGGCTGGCCCTAAACTCCTGGGCTCAACTATTCTCCCTATTTAGCCTCTCAAATTTTAGCTGCAACTACAGGTGTTAAGTGCCACTTGGGACTGCACCTTCCATTCTGCATATGTTCCAATGAAAAAGCTTTACTAGCACTGAAGACACCAAAGCGAATACTGATGACCACGGGTGAGGCAGACTAGAGTGAGTGTTCCCTATGCTGTATACCTTTCACATATTTTGCTTTTTCAATTAAAAAATCATTACCTATTCAAAAGCTCTAGCCACAAACAGTAGGCACAAAGAATTAGTATTCAAAGGTAGTATTCAACTTTGAATTGGTATTCAAAGATAATCTCGGCATCTCTTTATGGAAATTCCAGCACTGGTTTATATTTTCAAGATGAAAAAATTGAGAAAAAAAAAAAAAAAAAAGCAAGAATTAAGTGAACCAGAGAATCCATGGAACTAACAAGGAAACCAGGGTAACATGCCTCGACTTGCAAAGGCAGTGCAGATCTGGCTCCACTGCTTTCCTGTTCTCCCTCCTCTTGTGAGAAAAATCTACTTCCCCCAAATGCTCTAGTTCGTGTCTTTAAGAAGCTATAGCTGCTGGAGATACAGCTCAATCTCCAGCATGTACTGAGGCCCTAGGTTCAATATCCAGCACTGAAAAATAAAAAACGAACAAACAAACAAACAAACAAAAAAACAAAGTCATAGCTTATTATAAAAACTCATAATGATTCAAAATTATTCATGCAAGCCCACTCAGGTTGAGTCACACTGAAAAATGACTAAGGCTACAGCTCATCCAGGGACGACTCTGCTAATCAGGAAACGATGACCACTAGTTTAAGTCAGGCAACACTGGATATCTAAAGAAACAGGCTACCCTTACTATAGAATTCACCAGCAAAATGTGCTTGTTTCCCAACATCATATGTGGAGGAATATGGTTATAACACTTACCCTGAAGCCGAAGTCTGGCTGTGTCCAACGGAAAAAATACTGTCATTGCAGTCACACTTCCCTGAAAAGTTGGAAAAAGGCTTTAGCCATTACAATATCAAACAAAAAGAGACACAACTTTTAAATGAATAAGAGGTCATTATTCTAACTGGTTGAGTCAGCTTTCAGTGAACAAACACATAGAATATTTTAATCTAGCAGAACCACTGTCATGCAAGTTTCTATTATTAGATTCTTAATACAGGGGAATTTAATTTTCCAGAAGAACTCTCTTCTCTATCTCTCTGAAACTGAGAAGGAATGTAGCAACTTTACAAATGACAAACTCAGCCATCTGCAACCTTGGACACACATGATAGCACATAAGACAGTAGGTAAATTAAATTTTAACCTCTTAGGGCAGGGGAGATAGCTCAGTGGAATAAGTGCTTGCCTGGCAAGTGCAAGGGCCTGAGTTCAATCCCAGGTTCTAAAGAAAAAAAAAAAAAAAAAGG
>PVJA010011650.1:0-54186 GCA_004027025.1 Myocastor coypus | reverse complement strand
TTAAAAAAAAAAAAAAAAAAGGCGCATCTTTACAGTGGGACACATTCACACAACAAGAAATGAACTACAACATAGGTGAGTCTCCAGCTTATTACACCAAAAAAGAAGGAAGGAAGGAAGGAGAGAGAGAGAGAGAGAGAGAGAGAGAGAGAGAGAGAGAGAGAGAGAGAAAGAAAGAAAGAAAGAAAGAAAGAAAGAAAGAAAGAAAAAGTCTCCCACAAACATCAAAGGCAATACATCTTGCAAGCCACCATATTTTTATATTCTTTGCTATAGCATCTTGGTCTATACCACAACTGATACCTTCTACTACTACTACTACTACTACTACTACTACTACTACTACTGCTGCTGCTATTATTATTATTATTATTTATTTATTTATTTATTTATTCCCATTACTCTCCAGAAAATGAAAGGCATGAGCCAGAGCTCTCTGGAGATGAGCACAAGTGAGGCAGTGAGGAGATTCTGGTCTTTCCCAGGCCACAGCTCAGCAGTTCCTGGAGTTGGCCTCAGGGCCTCCCATCTGCATAAGTTTGATCGCTCTCTATTGCTCAGATCCCCAGGGCCCTTAGGCATCCCAGAAGAGTGGGCCATGTTCCACTCCTCTCACCGTCCCATGCTAACCTTCCGGCAGGGCTTAGAGGACACTTCAAACGAAGCTTTGAATGCTCTCCTCTGTTGGGTCGTCAAGATGGTTCTGGGACGCTTAGGGCGCTTATGGTCCTTGCCGTCCTCAGTGGCTCCTTTCCCTGCTCCCTGGGCTGACTTGCAAAGACTTTCTTCATCATCACTTTTGCCTAAATGAAGCAGAAAACACCATCATGTATCCTGGAAAGGCCTTTGTGCGTTGCTCCGTAAGAAGACACTCCGATGCCCTGTCCCCAGATGCCTTCATGTGCAAGTGCAGCTGCTCACTCACAACTACTTATGTGCAAGCTTCCAGGAAGAGGCCAAGAAAAGCACATCCAAAGCCCAGTGGCAGGAGTTAGCAAGCCCGAGCTAGGCCTCACTACAGTGCCCCAGCTCCCTTTCACAGGCTACCAAAATACATGGCAATTATGAACATTATTTTTTAAAATTTATTACAGTGTGAGACACAGTGCTACTATTTCTCCTCAGAACATTGCTTTCTTTGAATACACTTATCCCATGGGTTTTGCTACTTTCTGAAGCAGTTCTAGAAGCTCTGTTTCCTAAGCAGCTTCATAAGCCGTGATTACAACTATGGTAAAGGTTGCTGCTAGCGCTCTCCAGGAGAAATGCACACAACCACGTGGCATACTCCACCTTATTTACCAAATCTTCCAGCTTGCTGTTCCCTAGAGTGAAAAGAATCATGAAAAGGAACTGTTGTGAATCCATTCAGGACTTAGAAGTAGCCACAAGAGCATGACAAAGACACTTCCTATGGCTCAGTGGTCTAAAGCAGCCTGCTTAGGAAAGCTTAGGCGGCTGCAGGAACTGCGGTTGGATCCCCAGCACCATGTGCTGTGCCAGCCCTGCCCTCAGGGCAGGCTGAGCCGGCCATAAAAATAAGTAAATAAACAAAGAAAAGTTCTGAAACAAGAAAAAAAATAAGAATTTGTAAAAAAAGAGAGAGAGAGAGAGAGAGAGAGAGAGAGAGAGAGAGAAACCTACGGAGCTGCTTTAGACAACGCTAAGAATCATGAGACAAACATGTAGACGCAAGGGCAAATATTTTCAAGCAAATCAAAGGCATTGTGTCTCATACTGTAGGAAATATTTCAAAACTTTAAATGTTCACTGCATTTTTCAATTACATCTCATGCATAGTCTTGGTAAGCTAACTAACTTTTTATAACTTGTTTTATTCTACCTGCAAAATTGTGGTGTCCGAGTGTCCACTTCATTGGGGTTGCTGTAAGGATCACATGCACTTATACTACTAAGATCCTCCCAGCATAGCTGGGCATATAAGAAGTGTTCCACAGGTGCTGGTTATCTGTGTAATTTTCTAGAACTCATTTTTCAAGACCAGACCTGAATGACATATGCATAATTCTATAGCCTCTGTGTCCAAGATCCTGGCCACTATCAGAAGACAGAAACTAGCATTGTGCGAACGGCCATCAATGACCAGCATCAGACTTTACCTATGGGCACGGGTCACTGAATAATGACCAGATAACACCACCAATTCATCAGTACTGCTTGTGTATAAAATAACGAGCTCCTTACTAAATAGCTGTAAAACTACAAGCATTCCAACACCACAAGCAGAGAGGAACATGGGAGTGAAACCTCCAGGGAAAGTCACGTTCACCCGCTGGATATCTCCTGTGTCCACAGACTCCCCATCTATGGATGAGAACACGCTGCAAGGACCTGAAAACCCCTGTGACAGAGATTTCTTTCCATGTGGGGCACTAAAGTCATAAGCAACTGTATCCCCATTATCCTAAAAATCCCCTTCATCTCTGGTCTCAAGACACTCCAGTGAATCCCTTCCTCCAGTGAAGACCTTGGCCCAAGGGCTTGCCCTGCCGCAGACCCTCTGCCCACATTAGGAGAGCCCGGAGAAGGCCGCAGATGTGTACACATGCCCCCCACCTCTGCACTGGGCCCCCCTTGGCATATGCTGCTTTGGTTCCACCTTAGCTGGTTTCTAATTTTTTGACTCTAACAGAGCTGGAAGATTTATTACATCTGAAAGCACACTGGCTTCTTCTTTCTAAGGAAGTTGAGACAAACAGCTTGGACACACAAGCAACACTATTGCGAGATCTTTAGCTGGAATGAGACTAACACAGGCGGCTGCTCCTGCCCTTAGCTCTAAGTAGTGACCTATGCTAGTCACAGGATGTGCCCAGCTGCCTTCCTCATCTGTATGAGTATGACAGTGACACCACCCAGATGGTGACACAGTAGCCTTGCCCTGTACAAAACACACGTGTTTTAAATTTTATGTCTTCATAGTTACATTATCCACCTTCCTGATAGATTTTATGGAAAAATTGTCTTCTCCCTCTGCCTCATCCTTCTCAGGAGGACAACTGAAAGCTACAACTGCATGGCCACCAGTATCCTCTTACCCGGATGGCAGCCGGTGACTTTAGCTCTGAAGCTGCTCCTTCCAAGGGGGAATAAGGGGACTGTCCCTATCGCACCTAGGTAAAGAAGTGTAAAGGTCCTCCTAGAACAGTGTTTCTCAACCTTTCTAATGCCATGACTCCACAATACAGTTCCTCATGTTGCAGTGACCCCAAACCAAAAAATAATTTTGGTGGCTACTTCAAAACTGTAATTTTGCTACAGTTATGATTCGGAATGGCTTTAGGCAACCCCTGTGTTTTGGCTGTTTGACCCCCACCGGGGTCAAGACCCACAGGTTGAGAACCACTGTCCTAGAAGGAGATTTGCATAATGCCAAGGAGAAAACAAACCCTGAAGAGCTAAAAGCCTGAGGGATATAAGACATCCTGAGAGGATAAAGGGTGGGAGAAAAAAAAGTCTTGGCCTGCAGATTTTCCCTGGAAGGGGCCCCTCGTTGGACTGCTTGGAGACTCCCCAGTGGGCGTTTTATGCAACAAATTAACCTCCCAGAAGGGATGAGGAGGCTGCTCCTAGGGCATAGTGATCTTTCACGAATACTTCTGAGGAGACAGGGATAATTTTCCACCTCAAAGGTCACACAAATCTCTTGCAAGTCAAGGTAACTCAAAATGGTCAATCCTGAGGACTGAAGACTCTAAAGAGCATATGGTATAATGGAATTGCATTAACTTTGGAAACTAGTTTTATACCAGTTTGATCAGTAAAATGGTATTTGCAAATGCCTTAGAGTCAGGCTTATTCTTTCACAGTCATTCCTCACATAGACTGAAGGGCACGGGTGTCATAAGGAAGATAACATAGCTATGAAAACGTAAAATCTAAAATAATGACAATAGTGCATAGACATTGGAAATGTGGCGAGATATCCACAAGCATGGGTTTCGGATTCAAATCAACTCCACTTTCAGTGCCAGCTCTGCTGATCATATGTGACTTTGAACACATTCCAGACACTCAATTTTCTCAAAGAAAAAGTATCCATGTAGTTGGTATCAAATGAGAGGCTCTATGTGAAGGGTCAGCCCTATTTAAAGGGTGGAAGGTGCTCATTAAATAGTTATTATTATTATTATTAGTAGTAGTAGTAGTAGTAGTAGTCGTAGTAGTAGTATAACATAAGGGACTTTTTTATGTATTTGGTAGAAGGTACACAGGGTCTCACTACATAGATCGGGATGGTAGACATTCTCCTGTTTTCAGCCTCCTAAGCACTGGGATTACAGGCACATGCCACCACACAAAGGACATATTCTTTGTCCTAGGCATACATTCTTAGCAGTGCTTTCATATTAATAGGAGGTCTGAGCTAAGGTTTTACACTACCAGTGTTCATTCTCTGCCCCTCCCCATCTCCCTCCCCCTCCCTCTCCCTCTCCCTTTCTTTTCTTCCTTGTCCCTCCTTCTTCCTCTCTTCCTCCCTCTTCTGTCCCTCCTGCTTCTTCACTCTCGCTCCTTCTCTCCTCTCTTTCTCTGTCTCCATCTCCCTCTCCCTCTTCCTCCCTCCCTCCCTCCCTCCCTCACAGAGCCAACACAGAGAGCTGGGTTTGTGCACTGCAAAAGGATGAGTACTTTGGATAAGGCATACAACACAAGAAGGAGAGAGAGCATCTGGAAACTGATTCCAGAAAGAACGCAGCTTCTAAAGTCTGTGCAGAGGCAGGAGGGTGAGGACTTTTGTGTCCCCCTGCAGCCTCGCTGTCAGAGCCCAGCCCTGGACACCGGTGCACTTCTGAGGAGTTGCTAACAACAGAGGAGTGGAGGAGGTATCTCAGGCTCCTGAGGAAGGTCCCTCAGCCTGGCTGGAGAGGACTCTGACAGCCCTGTGAGAAACTCAAGGGAAACAAAGATGTCTCCAAGAAGAAGAGAAAGGGAAAGGATAGGGCAAGACAAAGAGGAGGAGGAGGAGGAGCTATGGTTTGTCACTGCAGGGCTTTTATTCCTTGCGGGGAGGGGTTTCCCCTTCAGACTCCTCCTCTCTCTCCCCATTCAGCACCTCGTGCCTTCTCTCTCTCCAGGTCCCACAACTTCCTTCCAAGAAGTACTCTGCGCTCTGGAGCAGTAGTCTCCAAACTCTACTGTGAACTTTGAGAGAGTGGATCTTTTGGCCTCTGCCAGCCCTAGGGTCTCTGTGGACCTACAGAGCTCAGCCACTGTAGCATCCGCAGCACAAGGGAGGCACGAGCAACAGGAGCCAGCCTGGCTGGGTACCAGTGGGCTGCCTGGCACACACAGCCGCCAGGCTGAGCCCTGCCTTCGAGCCCTTCTTGACTCCTGTTCTCCATCAAAACTTGCTCACTCTTTGTCTCCAGGTTCTGAGCTCTGGCTCTGGAGTAAGAAGCATGAGAGTCTAGAGCCAGCGGCAGCGTGATCTGCTGTGTTCCCTCCCGCAGGCAGGAACTTGTGCGCACGGAGCAGGAAATGCCAGTACCTCAACAATGACCAGGGTGGATGTCCAGGTGTCCTGGCAGCTCTGGGTGACAAAGTGCTAAAGATGAAGCGACAGAGGGACCCTGCTAGAGTATGAACAGACACCACTTCCCAGCTAGCAACAGGAGCTGACCATGCCCCAGCTGCTGCTACCGTGTCCAGATTGGGAAGCGGGCACAATGCTTTCCCCTGACCACCTAGGGGATTTCTAAGCTGTTCCGGACATTCACTGGTATCCCACCTCCTTCCTACAGCAGGGCAGACCTGCCAGGCTCGTGGGCTCCAACTGTCCCGTGAACATATTCAGCACCTGTAATACACACTTAGCAATTTGTCCTACAGAGAAAATTCAAAAAGAGGCAGGGGATTTCATCCCAAGCCAGCAGGAGTACCGGGGAGCAGAAGATGAAGAAAAACTTTCAAGCAGCAGAGCAGTGCGGCGGAGGGAGCGGCTGGCTTCTCTGTCTCTCCCTGCCAGAGCCTCCCACACCCAGATGCAGGCAGAGCGATCCCTCATCATTTAAGCTGACACCCCTCAGCGGAGATGAAAGGAACACCACTTGCGGCTCCCCGACAACAAATGTCAGCAGCCCTCAGGCCTTTTAGACACAAGCACAACATAAATCTGACTCCTAGTGGGGAAGCCCAGAGATTAAGACTCCACGCACAGCCTACCAGAGTGAAATGAGCTGGCTTGGCACACAGTTCGAAGATGTTTCTCAGGGCCTTTCTTTCCCCTTTCTTGTAAAAAGAAAAAAGAAGTCTGGAATGGTTCAGGGCTATTGCTGTTCCTCCCACTCGTTTATGACATAAGCAATTGCAGATGAAAGCTCTAGCCATGCTTTATGGCTAGGAGACAGAGCTGCACTACCTGTGGGGCCTTGTGCGTTCACTTTAGGTTGTTGGAAAAAGCCCAACAGCCCATAAACAGGGAAGAGATATCTGAGCTTGGCCCAGGAAGGGTGGGTGAGGAAGGGGATGAGAGATCCTCGTGCTAGGAAAGAAGAGGTGGGAACGTCCTCGGATGCTTCCCCAGCGACCAGCCTCATAATGTCCTCAGGCTGGGGGAGGAGAGGAAGGGCCTGGACTGTGCTGTGGATGGAGAAAAGCGGGGAGAAAGAAAGGCGGAATTTACGAAGAAAGGATATGCAGCTTGTCTGTAAGCTGTTTCTGTCACTGCCCGGTGCTTCAGGGCTAGAATTCGGTTCTTCCTGAGAGCAGCCCGCTGGATGCGCTGAGCTCAGGGCTACAGGTAAAGTGGGGGGGGGGGGAGTTGTTCAGAAAAGCCAAGTCGCTGCAGCAACTGTGCTGAGACTGCCTTGCGCACAAAGCTTTCCAAGGCCTCAGTGCAGACGGAAGCAGGTTCCAGGAGAAGCTGGAGTGCGGCGCTCATTCACGCAGTTGTACTCTCCGTGACCATTTGTTGAAAGCTCATGCACGAGGCAATACACAAAAGCAGACAGTAGTGAGAACGAGATCAGACCCTACTCCTGCGGTGAAGAGACCCAACACTAACCAAAGGAGTGAGAGGAGGGGACCCGCGTGACCAAGAGCACAGGTGCCGCTCATGCCGAAACAAACTGGCACTGAGGATGAACAGAGGCTTCCAAGTAACTAGGAGAGGGGAGGGTGATGCCCAGAGACAGATGGCTCAGTAGCATGGAAGCACCACAGCGATCCAGAGAGGGAGGCCCGTCCCAGAAGCTCTCCTTGCACACCTAGCACGGTTCTGCACACCACGGTGAGTTAACAAGGAGGAAGAGAATATCTCCACACTCCCAAGGAGCGGTCACCTGAGTTGGAAGAGGTGAATGCGCAGAACAGAGAGAATGTAAAATAGTTAAGTTCTGCAGGCATGGCAAAAGCTGAAGCTAAACCTGGGAGCAATTAGATAAAGGAGTGCCCGTCCCCAGAGACACCAGTGAACAAGGGAGGCTCACAGTTAGGGAAGAAGTGGTGCTGGGGTGTTCTAAAGGAGGGCTCAGCCTGCCCAGGCCTGGAGAGAAGATGGGAAAGCAGGCGCACTGAGGAGTAGGGGCCCGTGGGCTCAGGTGCAAGGTGGAGGGATTCAGGGTAGAGAGGCTGCCCAGGGTGCACAGGGGGCAATGTCAGCCTCAGCCAGGAAGCCTAGGTGTGGAAGGAGGGGGGACTGTGGCTGGAGCTTCATAGTGAAGCACAAGCCAGGGTGCAGGGCAAGGGGACCTGCCTTGGCTTCTGGGTTGCTGTGCTCCCAGCTGGGCGACAACATCAGACCACGCATCCTCTGTGGAACTGGGCTGAGGGTGTCTCTTGAGTCCTGGCCCTAGATAAGGACACTGAAGAAAATAAGAAAATGGCTACAAACCAGGCAGCCAGAGTTCTGCCCTAGGTCCTGCATCCAGAGGACAAGCTTTGCCTTACTGCTGCAGCACAGGGGAAGGGTTTTATGGTGGCCTGACCCCACTCAGCTGAGTAGTAACTGCAGCCACAGGGACGACAGAAGACTGGCCCCAGCACACTCAGGGCGGGGTGGCAGGACTAGGCCTCCTTGAAGTCTTGCCTTGTTCTAACCCCATGCCCAGAGGTACCCCTACAAGGAGGAAAGAAGCAAACTTCTATACCAGCAAAGCAGGCATCAGCAAATGGGCCACGTGTGCACACCCCGAGACAGGAGCGAAGGGCTTGAGCTACTTCAGCTCCTCACAGGAGCAGTGAAAGTTCATTCTGTGGACCAGAACAGCCTGTGGGGTGGTGGGAAGAGCCTCTGACCATAAAAGGGGGGCAGGGGACAGGTTCTGGTCTTGATTTTGCTGCTCAGTTGCTTACCTTTATTTGAAGGTTCTCACACCTTGAAACTGGACATAGGAGTTGCATGTCTGTGATGCTAGCACTGAGCAAGGCTGAGACAGGAAAATCTAAAATTCTGTCTCAAGAATGAAACAAGTTTTTAAAAAGGGGATGTAGTTCTGGAGTAGAACACCTTGGGTTTGATTTCCAGGACCACCATAAAAAAACCACACAAAACAAAACACAAAAAAACACAGTGTCTAGCTGTGGTGGTGCACTTCTGTAATCCCAGCACTTGGAAGGTTGAGGCACGAGGATCAGTACAAGTTTGAGACCAGCCTGGGCTACAAAAGTGAGCTCAAGGTCAGCCTGAACTGCATAGAAAGAGTCTGTCTCAAAAAGACAAAACAAAAAACAAAAAACAAAACAAACAAACAAACAAAAAAAACTACAGAGTGAGACCTTATCTCAAAAAATGTTTGCTTTGGGCCGGCAAGATGACTCAGCAGTCTAATGCACCTGCTTAGTCAAGCTTAGGCAATTTCAGGGATTGCAGTTAGATTCCCTGCACAATTATGCTATGCCAGCCCCACCCCCGGAGCAAGCTGAGCCGACTATAATATACATAAAAAAAAAAAAAAAAGTGGTGCTTCTTCAATTTTGAGACTCAATTCCTTCATCCGCGAAAGAATCTGAAATTTCCTTACACTGACCTAATGCCTCGCCTGCATCATTTAGCTATTTGTTTACAACAACTCAGTTCATGGTTCTTAGTACAGTTCTATGACGAAAGACACACATTATTTTTGCCACTAACAGATGAGTAAACTGAGATCCAGGAAGGGGAAGAAGGAACTCTCCTGCCCCAGGGCACACAGCTGGGACACTGCCACTTCTCCCTGCCTGTCCCTTTGCCTGCCTGGTTGTTTCAGTGCTGGAGGCCCCTGGCACTGTATGCTGGTGGCGTTGCTGTTATTAAAGAGTGAGGAAAGAAAAGGGTACATTGGAGGGGAGGCATCCTGGGAGCAGAAGAGTCACCCTGAGCTCCTGCTGGAAAAGCTGTTCCTTTCTGTTGAAAGGGGACACAGTTTACTTAAATCCCTGCCACCCTCTGCCCCACTCCCATCCCTGCTGTTTGGCTGTTGGGCACTCCCTGGTATCCCCAGGAGGGCAGTCTCAGTGATATCTTCCAGTTACAGCACAGAGCAGACAAAAGCTAGGCTGTGCTCTTAGGTGAAGCCACAGGCAGTATTCTAAGGAAGACACTTTTGTTCAGGGGTTCCCGCCACACAGGGGATTCTGCACCAAGCTGGGGAGGAAGTAGGGGGTCAAAGCCAGGGTGTCTTGGGACGGCATTTGGGCCAGACCTCGGGAGCTGTGTCTCCACTCCAGGAGGGCAGACAAGTGCCCTGGCCTGGACGCTTCTTCTTGGCCTTGCTCAGCTGGCTGGTGTGCTGAAGGGAGGCTGTGTGCTCAGCAGGTATGCAGGAAAACAGGACAGCATGGGCGCTGAGTGGTGGCCTCGCTGATTGATGTGCTATGTTTTAGGCCTTTTCACAGTTAAATAGGTCTTACACAAACCCTGGCTCTAAACACACACATACACACACACACACACACACACACACACAAACACACACACACACTGCATCTTTCCCTCTCTGAATTTTCCACTCTGTCTTTTCCTAAACTGGCAAAGAGCCAGGCATGGTGGCGCACGCCTGTAATCCCAGCACTTGGGAGGCTGAGGCAGGAGGATTGGTGTGAGTTCGAGACCAGCCTGGGCTACAAAAGTGAGCTCAAGGCCAGCCTGAACCACATAGCGAGACCCTATCTCAAAAAGACAAAAAAATAAAATAAAATAAAATAAACTGGCAAAGATGCAACCATGTGCGATCCAAACTGAAAGCATGGGAGCAAATGCCAAGCACACCTCTGCACGCTAATGCTCCTGGCCAGGATCCAGATGAGTCCCCTACATCGACGTCATTGTATGTAAATCAAACATAAATATACTAAAACCCTAACTAGCCCTGTTTTAGTTGAGTTGGTTCTGAGGCTCATAACATATTGATTCAGATCCTTGGGGCTCAAAGCTCCATCCAGACAAAGGCTTAACTATCAGTTAACTGATAGTTTGGGGGTATGGGGTATGGCATCATATTAGGTGTATAATAATAAGGCCTGGCTTAACTATCAGTTAACTGATAGTTTGGGGGTATGGGGTATGGCATCATATTAGGTGTATAATAATAAGGCCTTCGTGTGTTTGCTCCAGTTTAGTGAGTGACTTAAGTAGATTAAATATTCTCTCTCTTTAGGGTAGAACAACTTTACTGCGTTAATTATCAGTCCAGGAGGATAAATTATCTGAAAGCTTTAGACTGTTTCTATGCGGAGTTAGAAGACAGAGAGTTCATTATCTCTCCAAATTAAAAATGAAAGGCCAAGATAAGTGTTGAGGTGGCTGGGACATTTGGGTGAGCCGGTCAAACTCCCTACAGACTTCATCACAGGAAAAGGCTGGCAGATGCCCACAGCCCATTGGGCTGCTGGAGCCTTGGCCGATACACGTTGCCTCTCATCGGACCTCTGCTTACTTGGGAAGGTAAAGACCGGGCCAAATCAAGCCTGGCCTGTGCCTTCAGACTGCAATCCATGCCCTGCCACAAGGCACGGATGGGCCACCTGAGAAGGGTAGAGAATTATCAGCTACCTCCGTAGTTTAGGTAGACCATGCAGACGAGGTCTATTTCAGTGGAGCTCCAATCTAAATTTCTCTTCCATGTGGAGACTGAGGCTACCGATGGCCCACTGGCTCATCAGTATCCATCTGATGGGTCGGGAAGAATGGCGAGAAAGCTATGAAAAAGAAAAGCGTCCAATGACAACTGCTGATGGAGCGATGGAGGACGGAGACTGAAAGGAAAAGAACAGAAATGAGCAGAGAAGGAAGGATGGGGAGAGGGGGGCAGGTGCCATGCTATGACTTGGGAACCAGCTGGTTGTCACATGAATAGCCAAGGACAGTTTTCAAGAAGGGCAGGAAGAGGTGACCAGGAGACGGTGAGCCCTGGCCATCTGGGCTACTTTCATAACTAAGAGATTTTAACACCATTTCATAACCATGGTTCTTCACACATGAGAATGAAATTCTAAGTGAAGAAAGCATTATTATTATTATTATTATTATTATTATTAATTTACTATTAATTATTTTATTAATTTATTAATTTATTATTTTATTATTATTTTGCAGCAAAGGCCTCCCCTAAATTAATATATTTGAACACCATTACAGCCATTTGGAAAATATTCACAGTTTTTTTCTCTTAAATGAAACTTGTGGTCACCAGATAATGTTAATTTGATGAAACTGCTGCTGTCAGGATCATCACAGACAACTTAGGTCTCCTGTTAACCTTGAAATTCTACCAGGAAACCCTGTCCTTCCCAATTCTGCTTTCACATCTAAGTACAGAGTTTACTGTTGAAATAAGGGTTCATAGAAAGTCACCACTGTCCTAACCCTAAGATCAGAACCTCTAACGTGAACGTGCCTCAGAGGCATCCACGGTGCTGCGGGAAACCACACTGCTGCTCCGTGCCCCCAAGTTCTGATTCAGTGGGTCTAGGATGGGATCCCAACTTTCCTGCTCTAACCACCTCCCAGGGGACATGGATACTACTCATCTGGGAACCACGTCTTATGAGGAGCTGACCTAGAATCATTCAGTCTCTCTCCCTTTCCCCACTCAACTCCTGCATGCACATAGTGTGCTTGGGTTCAGATCAAATACACCTCTCTAAAGGCCTTATGCACTCCTAGGCGGGCCCTTGGGGAGGTGATTGAATCATGAGGGTTTGTAACTGACTTTCCTCACTAGGACCTGGGTCTGGCTAGAAGAGGAAGGTCACTGGGTGTGTGACCTGGACAGGTGTGTCTCCCTCCCAAGTCCTCCTTTTTCTCTCTGCTTCCGGCCTGACCTTAGCAGCTCCCCACCACTTACACAAATGATGGTGAACCTTCTGAAGATGAGTACCCAAACTGCAATCCCAAACAGCTTTATTTATCACCAAGAACCAACATTGCCACTCAACCTGAATACTAAGGTCTTAGTTTAGAAAAAAAAAAAAAAAAACCATACATTAATGTTTTATCTTATAAGAAAAATAATGCACATGCTATAAGCTCACTACCACTGACTTAGACCCTTCCTACCTTGACACATGTCAGCTCCTGACTGAAAGCATATGTTCAGTATAGGTTTTATAAGGTCTCACTATGTAGACTGGACTCATAGTGATTCTCCTGTTTTCATCCTCCCAAGCACTGGGATTACAGGCATACACCAGCACACCCAGTCTCAGTCATCCACTGAGCTATATGGCCAGCTCAGTGAACCTCTTCTCTTAAATAGTAGGTGCTGAGTGATTTGTCTCAGGGACCAACATATGCAGAGTGCTGGTGAGAGCTTCTGAAGATATGGGAATGATCGCAGCACATTTGTACTTGTCAACAACTCAGTTTTAGTCCTTTTCATATACTTGACTAAGTCTCCTGTGATTCCTGCCAGCTTTCGCAATTAGAGAAGAACCGAACTAGTCAGGCCCGGTGGTATGTGCTTATAATCTCAGCACAATGGGAAGCTGGGACAGAAGGATCACAAGTTGAAGCCTAGACCCAGCAACTTAGGAAGACTTCTCTCCAAATAAAAAATAAAAAGAATGGAAATGTAGATCTGTGTGAACACCCTGGGTTCAGTCCCCAGTGTGTGTGTGTGTGTGTGTGTGTGTGTGTGTGTGTGTGTGTGACAGAGAGATAGAAAAAGACAGGGACATAGAGAACCATGTTTAACAAATCTTTTGTTCCCCTTTTGGTACAATAGTATTCCTGGGAGAGGCATGGAGATACATATGGTGACCTAAGTCTGACACAGATGCATGCAGCGCTGATCCTGGTGTGCACTGCCTTGATGCACACCCATAAGCACAGGGCCACTCCTCCTTCCTCCTTGTCAAAGTAATGGCTGTCAACTCCTGGACCAGGGCTCTGCATGCTGGCGAGGGAGCAGTGAGCCCCCACATCCTTTCCCCTCATGTTTCAGTGGCCCTTTCCCAACATATCTTCATTATCACTTCCTTCAGAACTGGGACAAAGAGGTGAGGAACCCTTTGGTTTGAGGAACGTAGATGATTTCAAAGCTACGCATCTCTCATAAGACATGAATGTCATCATGTGTATCTATTCAGTTCAGAGTCCCAGATCATCCCTTTACATGAATCTTCCCGCATGGTCATCTGTTTCCTCTCCACCTATGAGAGTGGGAATCCTAACAAGAGATTACTGGGAAGCTTGGCCAAGCAGAAGTAACTCAATGCTGTGGGTGTACCTGGGCTTCAGGGAAACTTGGTGTAAACAGGCTCTCACAGCAGCTGCAGCTAAGCCCAGCCAGTAGGCTCTCAGTTAATACAGCATGTCCTTATAGCACATGCCACACTCTGTAAAATGCATGTGCATCTGCAAAATGATGTGGTGAACAAACTTCCGCTGAGCTGAATTCCATTTCATAATGAAAAAGCTCTTTGATACCAGCAAGCAGAATACATACTTTTCAATACGTAGAGGATCTGCAATGTTTCTATCCTTTATGCATGAATCTAAAAGTATTTATTTTGCAACATGCTTGATACACATCCATGAACAAGACAGGATCCTCACCTCAAGAACTTACAGCCTAGTGAAAGGGATGACAGGTCAACAGGCCTTTGCAATGCAGGATAAACAGTGTTTTGGTAAAGTATAAGGTTCTGGGGAATCAAATGATGGGGCATCTAATGTGTTCATGGAGGATCAGGAAAGGTTTCCAAAAGAGGTATATGAAGTGTGGGACAAGTTTAATAAAAACAAATATTAAAGAAAAGGAAAGGAAATAAGACACTCTGGAACAACTGAATAGAAAGGGACACAGACAGAAAGGAGGTAGACGAGCTTGACCAGCGATGACCAGAAAGGGGCACAGCCAGAAAACTAAAGCTGTTAGGAACAGGGTGAAGGCTGCAGAGACAACATCATGGGTTAAATGCTGATCCTTTTGAGAGTAAATTATTTAATTTGTGCAAATCTCAGATTCCCATAGCAGGCACATAGTAAGCGTTTGTGAAACTCCAAACACTGATATTCTTAGTCCTAACTACAAAATCATGAAGTGGTATGATATATACTACCTAACAATGTCTTCTTGCGATGAAAAATAGCAAAAAAAAAAAAAAAACAACCTTTTGTCAGTTTTTTTTAAGGAAGAAAAAGAAAGGAGAAGTAAAAACTGAGTCGCAGATAGGGAGATAGATAAGAATTTAATTGCAATACTTTTCAATGGAATTCTTTGGGTCTGATCCACGGCAAATATTTACTGACATCATGGTTGTTCTAGGCTCTGAAAGTACAGCAAAGTCCTGAATAAACTGATGTATCTACTTACCCCAGTGGAACTTAACTTTACTGGGAGAGGATCTATCTTATAAATAAAGACTGAACCAAATTCATACAGAATCTTATCAAATTTAAATAGTGGTTAATAGGAACTGGATTATGATTGTGTGGGAGAAATCAGTGGCAAAGAATTCCTGAATAACGTGGGTTAAGATGCTGCAGAGGAAGTGACATTTGAAGGTGACACGAGAGAACAAGCCCAGTGGTGAATGCAGGCAGAGAAGGAGGCAGTGGCTCAGGCTCCTTGAACTCAGCTCTTACATCTAGGTCACAGTCAATAAGAAGAGAAAGGTGAGTGTCAAGGTAGTATACAGGTTCATGGAACACAGAGGCCATGGCAGGGAGTTTGCAATTAATCTCCATAGAGTGGGAAGCAACTGACAGACCCTGAAAGAGGTAAGAGTAGAATCTAATTTCCTGCTCCTTCCCTACTTCCAGGTTTTCATCTATACTTTGCTCCCTGTGGCATCCACTCCAGGAAGCCCAAGAAAGTCTCGATGTCACTGAACAAATACTGACTTTTAAATTTTCTTCCCACTATTCCAGGTGTTCCGCCCTATCTATTTCATAGATTTCATAAATTCAGTGACATGCTTTGATATTCAATTGATTCATTCTCTTCCCTTTGTCCCTTCCATATCTCCCAAGGGCTGTCTATTAGAAGATATCATACTGCCTAGCTTCATCTAATGAGAAGTACAGAGAAATCAAAGAAAGGGAGTGACTGAGGGATTACCTTGACCACCCTCTACCTTGGGCAGTCTCTTGGGCAGCTGCTGCATCCTCCTGAATGGTGCCAGCCCAGCACCTGATGGGCTCACAGAAGCCCCAGTGTCAGTCAAATGCTCCCAGCATCTGACTCACCTCCTTCCCCAGTCCCTCAGCTGAGAGGTGGCAGCAGCTTCCCTTCGTTGATAATTTGTAGACTATCTCACCATCCTTATCTGTTTGCAACTCAGTAATCTCATCAGGTGTCCAATCAGTTCTCTGAATTAAACTCACTCTGATTTAAATGTTGCCAACTGTGTCTTGGAGTGGCAAATAATTTCACAGGTTTATTAACTATTCCTTTATTTGCCAGGTGAGTACATCCAGGTACTCTTTCACTAGTGAACTGAAAACCAAGTTAAATCATCTTACCAAATTTCTTTTTATCTTTCTTGGAGTTAATTTTTTATGATTCACACAGGAAAAGAAGCTGCATAATGAAGCATGGTGAATATTTACGTGAGGACTTGGGCTTTGCAGCCAAAATGCCTTGAAAGTTGATATTAGAAGTCTGTAGGCAGTCAGCACCATGGCCAGATCCTAGAGGCCAAAGATAAAACTGGAGGCCGGCAAGAGTTTGAAAGGAAGCTTATTCCAGAGACTTAGACAGAGAATGTAGACAGCTTATTCTTTTTGCCTGTCAAACCTCTTTTCAACTTGTCCAACGTCTGTGCTGTGGTATCACATGCAGCTTAAGCAGTGACAAACACAGGCTTTTTCACTGGCTGCATCATCTCCAAGCAGAATCGAAATTCAAGTGATCTCTGCCACGTGTCTTGGAAATTATCTATCACACTTTACTGTATATAAGCTACCTCTCATATAAATATATCATTTCATGGACCACCAAGAAATGTGATCAATGAAGCTTTGATATAATGCTCTCTTGTGACATCATCTGGGTCACATCTCAACTTTTGATACGTCAAAAGGTAACCTGAAGAAAATACAGAATATGATGTTTGCTCTGCTTTATGTAACCATTCTCTCAAAATAAGATGTTTTCTGTGTGGGACTTTCTCTCTCTCTCTGTGTGTGTGTGTGTGTGTGTGTGTGTGTGTGTGTGTGTGTGAGTGTGTGTGTATGTGTGTGTGTGTCTGTCTGTCTGTCTGTCCATTACTGGGAATCAAACTCAGGACCTTATGCTTCACAGGCAAATTCTGAGCTCCTGAGCTATATCCCCAGCCTGAGATGAGTTGCTTGAGGCACTGGCTATTCTAGAGACCCCAAAACTCAGAGTCTTGGAGAAGACATCCACTAACAGAAATCATAAATGGCCTCTGCTATGAGTCACAACTCACTCAACTGGTCCCAAATACTTTTTTGTCCATGTTTTGTAGTACTGAAGGAAGCAGCGCTAGGCCCTGCAGTGGCAGGAAGCCTGGTGCAACCTGTGCCTTGACAGCGTGATTCCAGGCAAGGTACTTCACCTCAGTGTGCTCAACTCGGAAATGGGGGAACTGTCACAGACAGTGTTACTCCTTTCAAGTCAATCTTCCTTGCTTGTAAGTAAAAGGGAAAAAGATGAATGGGTCTGCCCTTCAGTGATGGCAACAGAATTGACCATTGTTTTTCAGTCAGAAATGCTCTGTGTTCTGGAGCCATTTGCAAAGCTATTTCTTCTAGCTGTTAGTGGATGGGGCCACCAAAAATAATAGAAGTGGTCCTCCTCCTAGGAAACATTAACTCAGACTAGCGCAGACTTGACTGTGTCCTTCTAAACTCCCTGTGTTTGAAATCCTAAGCTTCAGTATGATGATACAAGGGGTGGGTCTCTTGGATGATGAGGAGTAGAGCCCTCAATAATGACATCAGTTCTCTTACAAAGGACATCAAAGAATTCTTATTTTTTCCCGTTGTGTGGGAATACAATGAGGAGCCAGCTATGTGTAACTCCAAAGAGAACCGATACCTGGACACAATCATGCTGGCACCCCCATCTTGGACTTCTAGCCTCTAATACTATGAAAAGTAATTTCTGCCTACAAGCCCCCCAGTATTTTGTGATAGTGACTTGAGTGAATGAAGACAAGATTCTTCTAGGGAGGTGTTTATGACAGTGAACAAAAATCTCTGAGTTCCTGCTCTTGTGTCTGCAGTGATCTTATTTATTATAATGACCTAATGTTGGTAACCATGGGAGCTATCATTTAGGCAGTGCTTAAACAAGTCTCCCCATTTGATATCTAGCAACCTGAGTCTTGATAATCTCCCATGAGCTTGCCAAATTTTTGTTTTCCATGGTGGCAGGACCAGCCCCATGGAATAAGACAATAGCTTCCTGTATGGGCTAAGAGAGTGGAACCAGCAGAGTTTTCACCACTCTGTCACCTGGCTCACAAATCCTGAGATGCATGGAGTCATAACTTGCCTGTAGCTGCCTCTGAGGGACATAGGCTGAGAAACAGCCCCACACCAGAAAACAAGGGAACCTGGCGAACATCTAGACCCACCTCACATTCATTTGTATTTTCTCAGTTGAGGACACTGGATCCCAGGTAGGCAGAGGAACCTCTCCAAGATATTTTGCATGCTTAGCAGCTCCACATTTTGACTCCAGGTTTCTCGCCTTGGATCTGTGCCGGCCTTCGCTCCTCACTATGGTCTGCCACAGGGTAGGAAGAGAAAACCCCTTGGCTGAGCAAATACTCTCAGGGTTTTACAGAGCAGCAGGCAGACATTTGCGTGGGGATGGTCTCTTTGCAGTCCCTATGTGGTGCATGCCATCCAGAGAGCCTCACAACATTGTCAAGATTTGGGGGTAAAACATATTCTAAAGGAAATTCTTCTGTTTTCTTTATTCACTAATATAATTAGTTCAGGCTTTTAAAAAAACAAAAATAGTTCTTGATCTTTCAGTGAATCCTAACAGTACTTCCTTAAGCAAGTGCTATACACAATCCAACATAGAAACAGCACCGCAAGCTGAGCTATGCAGGGACTTCCTATGGAAAACACCTCCTCAAGGTGGTTGTTCAAGATAAACATTTGATATCAATTCGTGTTGTTTAATTGTATTCTTTGTTTCTACCATAGGAGGATTTCAGATAAAATATTCTGCTTAGCAACTGAATTCCCATGAGCCTGAATTTAATGCAAAATTATAGTTATATTTTAATAATTTTCCCTCTATTCTACCTGACATTCTAGGCACTTTTACTTCTTCCAACAATTTTAAATTCTACAGTTTATAGTTTGAGAATTATAGCACCAGAAATACTGTTACACACTTCTCCCCACTGCCTAGAATCCTAGCAGTTAGTATATTAGTATCTTTCCCATGGCTGGGCCCAATACCCAACACCCACAATTTAAAGGAAGGGAGGTTTCATTTGGCTCACGGTCTCTGGGGATTCAGCTCCCAAATGGCTGACTCCAAGGCAGGAATATCACAAGGGAAGCTGCTCAGTGCATGGCAGCTGGAAGGCAGGACAGGGAATGTGTCAGAGAGGAAGATGTGAGTGGTCGAAGACTCCCATCTCCAAGGACATGCCTCCATGACCTGCCCACACACAACCACAAATGCAGCCCACTGATCTCTGGAGAAGACCCTAAGTCAATTCAGTTGACAAAATTAAGGTCAACTGTTACCATTACAGATCTGTAAGTCCCAGAAATTTGCCTACACAAATGCTTCAAGGGCATCACAGTGACTGAAACAAGTATGTCTCAGGCACTTGACAGCACTTTCTCAAGAAAGTTCTCAGAAGAACTTTCCACTGCTCCATGGATCCTTGTGCATATTCAGAGCAAATGAAAATGATCTTGAGGGCCAGCAAGATAGGTCAGCAGACTCAGAGCCTGCTTAGGCAAGCACAGGACCATGGTTCAATCCGCAGTACTGCATTTCACACCAACCCCACCCCAGTGCACACTGAGTCCATAACAAAGCCTGGACATGGTGGCAGAAGTCTGTATTTCCAGTGCTGAGGAGGCTGAAAACAGGAGGATCACTATGAGTTTGTGCTGCATAGTGAGACCCTGCACAAAATACATAAATTTTTAAAAAAATCTTGGAGCTGGGAAATGGACTCTGTGAAACCAGCCTCCAAAATCCATGGAGTTCAGAAGGGTGAGGACTCACACAGCCCAGTCCTGGAGCAACAAAAATTCCAGATAAGCATGCAGAGAGGTCTAGGGATCCTTGCTCCTTTGGAAGAGAAATGCGGTCTCATGGCAAGCCTCACTCACTGGGAGTTCCCATGCTGTGGCTGAAAGACGAAGGGTTCAACAAAGGAAGAGAGACATTTTTGGTGTCTCTTCTACTTGGGGGGGGGGCGCGGGGGGGACAACAGGAAATGCCAGGGCCTGGTTTTCCCACTCCCTTGGGGGAAAACTAGTTCTCAGTGGCTCTTCCTTCCATGTAATATCGATTAGGCTACAAGATCTGGAGAGTTGTGAGAAGACACCCACAGAGAGAGGAATGCTAGAGGGTAAGCTCTTCCTATGCTTCTGGCTGGAAGGAAGCTTTGAGAACCATGGTGTGGTTTGCCTGCAGGGAATCGCATATTTCTGCAAACCCCAGGGCTTTCCAAGGCATCGTTGGTTATTTAAGAAAATGAAAATAATTCAAAATAATGTTATCTCTACACACAGACCCAAACCAGTTCTTGGAGACAGTACTAGAGTCAATGTCACACTCCCAATGGCACGTTCTACTTTGCAGAGACTGTCTGGTGTCCTTTATCCCTCCTTCAAGAGCCCCAAATCCCTCTGGTCACACCTCAGCTGTTAGCAAATGGTGACACCAGCTGTGGCTCCTTGTGTCATTATCAAGCAGCCTAATCTGTGGTTTCCCAACCACATTAAGAGCATTTTTAGAGAGTCACGAAGATCTTCGGAATGTTGCTGCTTCTAGGATTTCCTCTCTCTTTCCTTTGCCACTATATGAGTAGGACATCACAAGGGCCAGCAGAAGTCCTGGTACACAAGGACAGCAATGAATTCCTTTTACTAAGCACTTACTTGGTGATCAGAACTGTAACAGACATCTCGTATATACGTTATATACTACACAAGACCCACAGAGCCCATTTTACACATGAGGAAGAAGCTCAAACTGCTTACCCAAGATCACCTGGTGGGAGAAATAGAACTGAAATCCAGGAAACCATAACTCCAAAGTCTTTGCTCTAGAATATTTTGCCGAAATCACTGACTACTCCCATCCTCATCAATTTCTCCCTTAAGTCATCATGGCACACATCAACAAGTCAGCAGTCTGTTCACAGACAATTTGTATATGCTGTGTTGTGTCAAAGTCGATCTGCACTATAAGACTATAGAACTACCTTTTACATACTTCCTCTTCTCTAGTGTGCTAGGGCACTGGACACAGGGAAGGGATTCAAGTATGACCTGAATGAATGAGCCTGGAGATGGTGGTAATAAGGAGGGAGTCACAGCATGGTGGAGGGAGGAATGGGAGAGAGGAAGAGGGGAAGGTCAAGGAGAGAGAGGAAGGAAGGGAGAGAGAGGAAGGGAGGGAGAGAGAGCACAACATAAGGACCCACAGCTGCCTGTGGAAAGGATGTAGCCAGATGAGTCTTTGTAAGCAGTGATCGCTGAGAAGTGCCAGTGTCTCTTGCTCCTGCTTGGACAAAAGCCTTGATGCCTGTGTTGGTGGAGTCTACTGGCTGCTCTAATTCCGTGCTTTTCAAACTTTCCAGGGCAGCAGAATCACAGATTTCTGGCAGCAACCCAGAGCATCTAACACAGTATGTCGGGAGTGAAACCTAAGAATTTGATTTCTAACAAGCACCCAGTTGCAACTTGGTAAACTACTGCTCTACTGATACATGGTGCTCTCATTCTTCAGTGTAGTCTGCTTCCTGCAGCCATGCAGACTTAGACAGTAGCATCAGTGAAGATGTGTATAAAAACCTCCTTGTTTTTAAACCCTCAACTTTTCTGTGATTCCCAAATCTGCATCTGACCTCCACCTTGAGCTTTAGATCCACATGCTCAGCAGCCTGCCAGACTCCACACCCACCTGGCTCACGGAACCCGTCTAAGAGCACACACTCTACCCAGATTCATTACCTCGCCCTTTCTGTTCCGGCCAACCTTTGTCTCCTTGTGACATCACTTTTCATATAATTTAGAAACCTCAACATTATCCTCGGCTTGATTTCTCTTCCCATATGTAAGAGTCATGTAAGTTGTAGTAGCATTTACAATCCTGGATGACAAACCCTTTGGCCAACTTTGTTCAACACTGCGTCCCCAGTGCTTGAAATGATTTCTGACACATAGCAGGGATTCAGTATGTATAGAATGAATATGCCAATGAGCAAATTCTCTGAAGTCCCGTTGCAAAACATTTTCAACAGCTCCCTGTGCTGAGACTTCTGCTCAACTACATCTCCTATCAGTAGACTCCCATTGCCCGCAGTAGTGATGGTCATGTGTATTTCATTTTTTTGTTGCAGGCGTTTCTAAATCTGAAAGTCTGACAGTTTCTCTTCCTCTTGCAATCACTAGTGTCTAACCCAGTGTCTGACAGATAAGGTCTAAAGATGTTTGCTGAACTGGCCTCAATTTAATTTAGTTAGCATCAACCAGAGAGTAAGGGATAAACAAACAGCAGTGGACTTAGAGAGACTAAATCTCTGAAGTCTTCACCTCCAAGGCCAAGCTAAAAACTAAAGTAATTACTTGGGTAGATATTTCATGAAAGGATGCAAACCATTTGCATTTGAAAGATCTAGTGAGGATTTGCTGCTTATTGATGTTTCTGGAATTTCTCAGATAATGGCTTCAATTCTTTGATTCTTTCACAGTGGAGAGAGTAGGCCAGAAAGTTAACCTATCAATCATTCTCCCATCTGAAGCCAGGCAGCTTTCCACCAGGTCCACCCAACAGAAAACATCCACAGAAACCAAGGTTTTGGTCCTGACTGGGAGGCTGGGGAGCGCTGGATGTTGAGGTTGAGCGCTGTAGCGCTCTGCTGCGTGGAGCCCAGGGAGGTGCTAAAGTTGCTTCCATGATATTTAAATAACTTCACATCTGGTCTCCATTTATTTATTCCCTTAGGATTGTCGAAGTGAGGGCACAAAAGAGAGAAGGAGTCGTGGGCAGTAACTCTGCAGAAAAACGATACTTAGGGCATAGTGGACTGGTGCCCCCAGAGCTGAACCCAAAGCAGGATTCAGGGCCCTGGGAGCCCAAGGCGAGCTTGGGTGGGATGGCAAGTGTCTCTGTTTCTTTCTGAGATCTGAGGGGGTAGGAGAGGGGGTGGAGCAGGAGGTGATGAAGGAAGGTTGTTGAAAATGAGGGAAATGATCATCTCCGATTCTGAAAAATTCTGTATGATCCTCCCTTGTATGGTGCTGAAACACACCAGCACCCAACACAGGCTCACACCCACGCACGCATACGCGCGCACACACACACACACACACACACACACACACACACACACACAAATCCGCAGCACCTGCTTTAGAAAGCCCCCTCTCGCAGGCTGGCCCAAGAGCTAGCGGATTTACCGTGGCATTACTTTTAATTAACTGTGCGGCGCGGCGGGAGCGCAGGGTGGCCCTAATCCCGGGCCGCCTGACGTCACCTGGGAACGCGCGCTAGTGGGGACCCGCGGCAGCGACCTCGCAGCGACCCTGCGGCCGCGCCCCCGCCCGCGCGGGGCTTTGCTCGGCGGGAATTAAGGGAAGGAGAAATGTTAGTACACTTTTAATTGGAAACCGAGGTCTTCTTTCACAGCGGCTTGTTTACCCAGGCTTGGGCATTCGAACTCAGGGGAGGCTCTAATTGAAGTGACGGCTTTGGAGATTATGGGGAACATATGGCCCTACTGCCGGGCTCTTTATCTGCATTTTCTCATAAAATTGCCGTCCGTCCGTGAGAGTGTGTGTGTGTGTGTGTGTGTGTGTGTGTGTGCGCGTGTGCACGAACTCTCTCTCTCTCTCTCTCTCTCTCTCTCTCTCGCTCACACACACACACACACACACACACACACACACACACACACACACACAGACTCTTATAAATCTAAAGGGTCTTTGAAAGAGTAGGCCAAATCAGCACGAGGAAAGCGAGGTTCAGCGCCCTCTGGTGCAGTGCGTCTTGGGCCAGAAGGACACCCCACCATCCCTAATGAGGCTAGGAAAAAAGGAGAGCTAGGAGAAAAACCTGGCTGGTGACTGCCTGGCAGGGGTGTAATTCAAACTGTTGTGAGCCAGCTGCAAGAAGGAGTTGCCAAGGTAACAGGAGATTCCCTCTCTAAACCCAGGAGAAGGAAGCTGCTGAGTGCTTGGTTAAGGCCAAGGCCCGGCTGTACAGGAGAGACAGGGAAGCACAGGTATCCTGGGACCAAATTCACTTCTTTCTCCCTATCATAAATCAATCTATCAATCAAACCTTAACCAAAGCTCTGGCAGGCTCCAGCATCAGTGACCAGCTCTCTGGTTTCTTCTTTCCCTCACGCTTGTCAGATTCTTATTGTATCTAAAGCTGCCATGTAAAATTCAAGACACATAGTTAAGTTCAAATTGCTCATAAGCAATAACTTTCCTAATGGCACACCCTGGATTGGTGTTGGTTACAGCTCACAGCCTGCTACGTCTGCTCCCCTTAAGGAAAACAATGCCTTTTATCTTAGCTTCAGAATCACCCCAGTTCAGCACCAAACCTCCTCCTCTGCAGGGGAAAACAACCTGAAGCACCAGCCCCATCTTTCCTGAGCCTTATGACGTCCTGGGCCGCTGGTTTTCAACCTTGGCCGTACATGAAAAATGCTAGGGGTACTTTATAAAAGCCAGCCTGGGTCCTAGATTGACTAAACTTCTAAGGCAGCCCATAGATTTAAAAAAAAAAAAAAAAAATGAAGGGAGTACAAATTAGAATTAAAACAGAAAAAAACTACAAGTGATACAGAATTTCACTGGCAAAGTAATAGGAATTTCACAGTATTTGTTGTAATACATAGTGTTGCCTTCCAACCAGCTATTCATATTGCCAGGTATATGTATGTAAGATTGGAAGAAGAAACATAAGAACAGTAAGTCTCATGAGTGACTTCTCTGAAGGCTCATCCACAATCTCGTTTTCTTGATTTGGCCACATGTGGTCTCTCCCTACTGGAATGTCAGCCTTGTGATCTTCATGCAGCAAGCCTGGTATGTAGCCTGTGCTCAGAAACGATGTTTATTAGTCAAGCTTCATGTGCCTAAATACCTTCACACTCCATGCCCAGTCCTTGACCAAAGCAAAGTCTAGCAAATTCCTGGCTGGAAAAGATTCTGCCTAGGTCCAGCCACTCCCTCAGAGATTTCTAAGAAGGAATACTTCAACCTTTTACCTTGTACATCATCTGGATCCATTGGTCCACCCCCCTCACCCTGGTCCACACGTGCCTTGGTACTCAAATCCCCATCACAATCACCAGAAAGCCTAACTATGCTTCTGTTTTCCAATATGCAAACCTAGATTTGGACCAGTAAGAGCACAAATGGCTCTTAAATCACTCTGTTTTCCATATACTAATAATAGCACCAAATACCAAACAAAGTACTCCAAGGAACTCACAACCTGGCTTGACACCAATCTCTAGTAAATCAAACTTTGGGTTCTTTTTTTCCCTTGTCACAAATACCAGGGTACAGGGAACTACTAGAGGTGTTTCTTCCATTTGCTCAATGAATGACCTAAAGCATCCTCATATCCATCTCAACATCCCTTGATTGCAAAGCTAAAAGATGATGGACTTGGATGAATGTCAAGTGGAAAAAAAAAAAAAAACAGCATCTTCTCAGAATGTTCTCTGTGGTCCTTACCATGAGATAGTCAGAAAGTCTGTGACCATTGAGGGTGACCAAGGAAAGGGCTAATAAGTTAGTTGGCTCTGACTGTCCAGACTGCAATCTCAACATTTACCAGTCATTCTCAAAGGTGTGCTGTCGCACGAAAATAGGCCCAGTGCAAAGGTGGACAGATAGAGGCACAGGGGGAGCAAAGTGGGAGGAGCACTCTGATATTCAGGTGCAACTCTAGCAGCTCAGCACCACAGCGCCATGCTCACGGTTCCCTTCGGGAACTTCATGGCCAGGGTTTGAATTCTGACTCTTGCCATTAGAAGCAGCAGTGCCTTCCACACACTGCTCATTTTCCCACGTGGACTTTACCTGTAGAATGAGAACTATCAACAGCATTACTTGTCTCCACCAGCTTGAAGGGAAAACTGAATTAGTTAATTCACATAAAGAACTTAAAGTAATGCTTTGACAAGAGTAAGGTTGCAATAATTGTAAACATCATTCTCAACATCAATATACAAAAATCACAATGACAACTACCCACTTGGTCAATTTTTTCATAGAAAGGTTACACATAAGAAATGAACTCCCAGAGCTGGCCAAATAGCTTAGCAGATTAAAGTGTCTGCAAGCAGGTGCAGGGGCCAGGGGTTCAGTCCCTGGGCCTGCCAATCATTGGGCCTGCCATGCCACTCCCTCTTCCCGCAGGGGCACTGAGATGGCAATTGAGACTGGGCGTGGTGGCACGAGCCTGTAATCCCAGCTCTTGGGAGGCTATGAACAGGTGACTCACTACGAGTTCAATCTAGTAATGAGACCGTGAATATCCTGTAGACCCTCTCCTAAAATACACACAAAAAAGAAAGAAATTAACTCCTAAAAGCAGTATATTGTTGCAAATAAATACACTGTAAAGAAACTGTCCAAATTATGAATTATCATTTTAATTTCTCATTTTAAATAAAATTTTTAAATGTGCACACATGTCCAAAATTACATTACCATCAATGGATGGGAGACAATATGTTGTGTAAGTCTGTAGATTGCAACTTTTTAAGCACTCAAAATAAACTCTACCCAACTCCCCCAATGGTGGCTAGCGCTAAGCCCCTCTGCTTCAGTATCAAGTGTCCTGACTCAGTAATTGGTAGAATTAAGTTCTTATTCCAGCTTATCCCTGACTCAAGTATCTTGTGTCTTTATTTCTCCCTCTATTTTATGACGACAGAATAAATACACGAGAAGACAAAAGTTCGTTGAAGAAAAAGGGAGCTGGCTTTCCCACAGAAGGCAGCAAATAATTCTGGTGGTGAGTTTTATAGGTGTGATGCTAACAAGAGACAAAACTACTGATCTGTAAAACAGCAGGAATGGTTCAACAATTATAATGATCTCATGCCTACATCCAGGGATTCCAGATTAATAAATCAGAAAGTGTCCCTATAGACCTTCATGCTACTCACGATACAAATATGTGTGTTCTTCCTGTCTCTTTGATAACAACAATAAAAAAAAGGAAATACCTATTGTATGTTTGCTGTGTACCAGATCTTCAGGGGCAGAAGTGATATTTTCTGTCTTATTCTCATAATGGGATAAGAAATGGCCTGAAAGTTCAGAAATGTATACCAATTCCAAAACCTGGGGCTAGATTTGTAAATGATTAAAATTTAAGCAGTATTTCTCAAGCTTTAGGCAATAATCCACCAGCAGTTTATGAAATTATTATAGTAGGCTAAAATTAAAGTTAAAAATAAACAGATGTCAACAAGTAATCAATGAGTCATCTAGGTGGCAGAACTTATTTTATACACACACAGTTCAACATGTATATTAGATCATGATATACAGATAGAGTCCCTCCTGGTCCTCATCACCGGTCAGAAAGTTTATATTTGCAATCCCACAGAAAAGTTATTGGAATTCTAATGAGTTAATTCCAATCTACCACTGCCAGTGCAACCCCCAGTGTACATAAACACACAATAATATACCCAAAATGCTGGGGAGTTAATGGGGTCCTGAGTCTACCCACAAAGATGGCTGGAACAAGGGCCTTAATCAGGACCAAACTTGGATTTTATTCATATGTGTAGAAGGAAGTGGCTTGAGGAGATGTAATTGTAAGGGTGGTGGGGAAGTCTGTGAGCACTATGAGCTGGGCTAGGTAGGAGGCCTGTACTTAGCTCTGCAATATGCAGAGACAAGGACCTGCAGAGAGCCATCTGCATAACACAATTAAGATAGTATCTAATGTTTTGGGGTTGTTGCTTCACCTCTGATATGTCATCATTCCAGTCCCAGAAAGTCAGAGCCTCTATCTCAAGGCTTAATCACAGCCAACAACTAGAAAATTGGCTCTTTATCCCATGTCATCCTGGCTCACACAAGGGAACAATGGGTGGGAGTTCTGGGGAAGCACCCCTGCTATCTTCAAAGATGACCATCAGCACTTCGGCTAGACTGGCATGTGCTGCCTAAAGCCATATAAAACAATAAGAAAACAGTCCTAGCCAGCTCTGTACATATCAATGCATGGAAATAGGTCAGGCTCAGCCACACTGGGGACAACTGCTCCTCTTCCAAGGACAGTCTCCCAGGTGGTCCTCCACAATGATAGAAAGCGTAATTTCTATTAAGACTTCTGCTACATAGAAAAGCCTTTCAGTGTGCCCCATTAGAGGAAATGTGTAATGTGGTTTAAATACATTTCTTCATCCATATGTTTATCAAAGTATCTGAAATCCCCATCAAAGGTTTTTACATTACTCACCCCTTGCATATTAAAGAAAATGGCAAAATTTATTGCCAGGCCATCGCCCTTCTGTCTCTCAGTGCCACTGTATCACAAAGTTGGATCCCTACTCTACCAGCATGTTGGTTGTGAGGTGCTTTCCTCAGTTGTGTTGATCAGCATTGACTGTCTCCTTGGACTTGTTGTGCAACCAAAAGTCAGAATTTGGTACATGGCCCAACACAGTGCGTGGTGCCTGAAGGAAATCTATGGTGGCACTGGAGGTTGGAAAGGTGGCTGCCTAGGAGGACAGAAATAGATTGTACTTTGTATAAGGGCAGTGCTAACAGGCCTATAGACGCATAGAAAAAAAAATGACTTTGGCCTCAGCTAAACCAGGTCTTCACTAACAAGTAACTGTCAAGTTCAATGTCCTTGCTGAACTGAAGATTCCTGTTGCAAAGGAAGTCTAAACTACTCTGAAAGGGACTCAAAGATGAAAGACATACTATTACAGCAGACCAAGAGCTATAGAGCTCCACCCCCAGGTAATGCATGAGGATATTATAAGGTGGCACTTAGGCTCTCAAAAGAACTCTAATCTTAACCACTATAAGACTCAGTTTCCTAATGTGTAAAAGAACAACAGAGAAGTTTGAAAAAATCTTTCACATTCTTTCTTGGAATTCCAGTTAAATCTCAGAGATGACCACAAGACTATTTCCTCATGGCCTTCTGCACTGAGTTTGCAGGATGCAGTACTGGCTACAATGGTCAGAAACTGCTCTGCCTCTGAGATACACGGGTCCATGTGTGAAGGAGCCCATCTCCACTTGGTGCACCCCGGCCGCTCAGAATGACAGTCACTCTTCACACCCGCCCTCAGGTGCCTCAAGCCAGTATCAAGAGGCATCTGAAAGAAAAAAAAGAGAAGCTTATGAAATGGTAGATTTTTAGTGAAATAAGCTCCGGATCCATGAGTTACTTAGAAGCACACTAGCCCCTGCACCAGGGCACACTAATGGTGACTGCCGTTGACAGACACCAACCCAACTTGATTGGCATTGGCTCTTTTCATTCTACAGCAGCCTACACAGGAGATATTACAGCCTCTTTTTGCTGATTAGGAAACTGAGTCCTGGAATGAGGTGTAGCTTGCCCAAGTTTGTAGTGTTTTTGAGCACTACAAGACTACAAGACTCACTCTCAGCCTGTCTAACTTCTGGACCCACATCTTTGACTACAATATGGAAAATGTGGCTTCCTCATACCACCTGCTGATTTTTACTTTTATATCTTCCATTGCAAAATTCAAGAGTGTGAGCTCACAAGGAAAATCCCCAAAGTCAGCTGTTTTCCAGGCCTTTGAGATAATCACTGGCTCACTAGTCTCATTTATCAGGGAACAAAGCAGGTTGAAAGAAATAACTTCTGTAATTGGCGATGATGATAATGATTATAGTAAACCATTTCTAAGGTTGTAGAGGGCAACTTAAACCTGTGTCTGGGTGCCCGCATTGATGAATGTGACTGAGAAGACCAGAGCAGTGAGAGGCCCATGGGCATCCTGGAGCACCAGCATCCTGTATCCCAAGGAGACACAGAAGGAAGAACTCACAAACTCCAATGTGCTTGAAGAACCTTCTTTGGGCTCCAATGAAAAGAAAGTCAGAATGGCACATATTTCTCCTCCATCCCATAATATTCATATTTATTTTTTATGTTCTTTACTATAGAATCAGACTTTATGTTTAGCTCGTTTATTTTGAGGTTGCTTTGAAGGCCTGTGCTTCTCTGTCAAGGATGTCAGAAGCAAATAGGAATAGGAGAAAGTTAATTTACTCTCATAAAAAGCAAACCTTTCCTTCATGGCTCCTGCAGGCCAGGCACCAAGCTGGGCTTGACAAAAGCAGAACCCAAGGTAAGGAGTGCCTCAGGCTCTGTGCTGCAGCTCAGATTCCCTGGTAAACTGAGGCCAGGACCTGCTGTAACAACCTAAAACATAAACTGTCCCTTGCAGAAAGGGGACCTCAGACAGGGACTTCACAGCCAATTCTTTCTCTGGGTAAATCCCTCTATAAAAGCAGAGGAGCTGAAGCCAGATGGGATGATGTACAACTGTAATCCCAGCTGCTGAGAAGGATAGAGCAGGTACATTGCAGGGTAAGGGCCGCCATAAGTCTAGGGATGTGGCTCGTTGGCAAAGCACTTTCTAAGCATGCAATAAGGCCCTAGGTGCCATGCCCAGTCCTGCAAAAACCAAAGCAGAGCAGCTCAAAGAGCCAAAGAATAGTACTTAGGCATAATCTGAAATGCACACAGGTCTTCTGACAGAATGTTAAATGGGAAAACAAAGCAACCTCAAAATAAACAAGTTAAACACGAAGTCTGATCCTATGGTAAGGAACACTAAAAAGAATTAAATGCAAATATTGTTGGAGGGAGGAGAAATCTGTGCGGTTCTGATTAGTGATTCTTCAGTAATGCTCAAACAAGAAAAAGGGTAATTTAACTTAAAAAAAAAAAAAACAGCTGAAAACTAAATGCAACATGTACTAGATCCTTGAGTGGATAAAAACATGAGCAGATAATCTCATCGAATCAGATGAGGCTTATAGTTGGCAGTGGTATCACCAATGTCCTTTCTTAGGCTCAGTGAGTAGAGTGAGGCTATGTACAGTTACAGCTAGCAGGGGAGTTTGGATGCAGCATATGCTAGGACTTCTATCCTCTGTGCAACTGTTCTAAAGATTTAAATTTTATTTCAGAGCATAAACTTTCTATGTAAAGATAGGTTTTAAAAACTGATGCACAAGACAATCTCAGGTGACTTCTAATTTTCAAAGAAAATAAAACCAGAAGGGTAGCTAAAGAGGCAACATGGACAGCCAGAAGCCATGGCTGTCCACAACAAACAGGCCCCTGCCTCACTCTACTCTCAGAAAAGTGAAAGAGATCATGGATTTATCAGGACAGTGAGACATTGATAACAAATACTAACAATAACACTGTACTATTCACATCTCATATGGAAGACTGTAGGCCCTTATCAGTGGTACTTTTTTTTTTTTTTTTTTTTTTTTTTTTTTTTTTTTTTTTGTCTTTTTGAGACAGGGTCTCGCCAAGCAGTTGAGACTGGCCTTGACCTCACTTTTGTAGCCCAGGCTGGTCTCGAACTCACATCGATCCTCCTGCCTCAGCCTCCCAAGTGCGGGGATTACAGGCATGCACCACCACGCCTGGCCAGTGGTACATTTTAGAGAGATTGTAGTAGTTTCACAAATAGAACCATATGCCTCTTATAAGGAAGAAGAATGGGAAAAACTGAAAAGGAAAAGACTTAGAGAATCTCAAAGATATTAAAAATGAGCTGTCTCTTTGACTTAAAGGGCTGCCACATGTAGAAGACCACGCTGACATATTTTGTGAGGTTCTGAAAAATAGAGGCATCGAGGACCAAGACTATAGAATGTGGGATCAAGTGCTCTTTCGATATCATTAAAACTATAGGTGGTCTTCGTCTAGTTTCATGTCATAAAGATTTTTGAAACTTTTGAGTCTCCAGAAGGATAAGAATATCTTTCTTATGCTAAGGAGATGACCAGTGACTGGGGCCCACCACACAGCAACAGACCAGGACCAATCCCCGAGCTTAGTGGAGGATGAAAATGGTAGGAACTCCAGCCCCACTCACCGGCCTTGGGAGGCAGAGAAGGGATAAAGGTTGAGTTGATAACTAACAGCCAATGATATCATCAATCATATCTCTGTAATGAAACCTCCAGAAGGCAGAGATCTGGGTAGATTCCAGACAACAGAACACAGGGAGGTGACATCCCCGGAGGTGACATCTGAGTGGGCACAGATGCTTCCAGACCCTCCCCACATACCTCACCCTGTACATCTCTTCATTGGGCTGCCCATCTATATCCTTCAAACTGTCTTTATAATAAATGGATAAACACAAGTGAAATATTTCCCTGAGTTCTGTGAACTGCTCAAACAAATTAATTGACCTGAGTAGGAGAGTGTGGGACCCACAGTTTAGAGCCCACTGATCAGGAGTACAGGCGGCAACCTTCAATTTGGGACTGGCAACTAAACACGGGGCAGTCTTGTGACATGTGGACCTTCAAGCTGTGGGATCTAACATTATCTCCAGGTAGATAGAGTCAAAACTGAACTAAGTTAATAGCCCATCTGCTGTCTGATGGAGAATTGCTTGGCATGGGAGGAAAACACACACATAGACTTGGAGTTTGCATTGAATGGGAGGAAGAGAGAAAAAAAAGCATATGGATTTTTCCCCTGGTATCACCTTGGATTCCCCCATGGCTGAGACGCCCAAGCAGAGGCTGGAGGAACATCTGGTAAAATTTGAACTGGATCACTTTCAAATCACTTATCCACTACAGTTCTCTAGTGAAGGAGATTTGGAGCCTGAATGTCACGAGATCTCTGCTGGAGACCTCAGGCAGCCAAGCTGCCCGTTAAGCCAAAGAATATTGTCTGTCCCTGGCTATAAATGCCATCCATTTGCCTGGAAGGCTGCCTCAAGGCCACTGGCAATGTAGAGATGAAAACAAAAGAAACTGGGTCATGTCAAAAAGACCCTCCACCAGCTGCAGACCTTCTGATTGGGTGTCATGTGCAGCTGTGAGACTGTCACATGCTTAGATCAGCTGGCACCATAACATTATAGATTCTAGAGATCATCAATGCAATTTTCCAACAACTATAATTAAAATGTTAAAGCACAAGCAAATTGACTTCCCATAAGGCCAGTCCAAGGGACATCAGTGTCAGACATGGGTCTATTTTATATTGAACAAAAATCTGTCATTTCATTCTCAGAAACAGCTCTGCTACCTTGGGTATGCTTCTCATGACTCCCATTAGACTTATCTTTACAAAGCTGAATGCAATATACTAATGGTTCTTCAGCTATTTATCATTTATTTTACAAGATAATTGTGGGCCAATGAGGACAGCTCAACAGACTAAACACCTTCTTAGGCAAGTGCAGAGACAGAGTTCAATTTCCAGGACCACATGCCGTGCTGCCCTCTCCACCCCAGGCACACTGAGCTGGCCACCAAGACTGGGCGCAGTGGCGCACACCTATAATCCCAGAATTGGGGGGGTCTAAAAGCAGGAGGATTGCTATGAGTCTGAGCTGTGTGGTAAGACCCTATACCAAATACATTTTTTAAAAAACTAATTAATTACTCTTTACAAGACTAATGCTAGCCACTGACCTTCTAAAAGACATCACTTAAAATTACTTCATATATCCTAAACGTGCTTTGATCAATGTAAAAAAGCAATTATAATTGTGTTAGGGACAATATCAGTCTTTATCCCCCCCCCCCACTTTGGTCCTGGGGATTGAACTCAGGACCTTGTGCTTGCCAGGCAGGCACTGAAGTTGCTGACCTATCTCTCCAGCACCAAATACCAATCTATTAATGATGTTAAAGTCTTTTTAGATCCTATTGGCTGTATCATCAACTAAAACCTCACATGAAATTCTACCCAAATAGGCTACATTTTATACAATTTCAAAGAGATTAGGACCTAACGATGAGCTCTCCACTCACGAACTTTGTGCTTTTCTCTTAACTTGTCAAAATCATTCTGAAAATTGAGAGCATCAGTTGTCACGCTAGCATTCCCTGCCAAATTTGTGTCACCTGTGAAATGCATCTTCATCTAAATCATTGATAAAGAAGTTAAAGATGATGGGACAGTCAATCATTCACTCAACAAATATCTATCAAGCACCTACAATATATAAGGCATTCAGGACAGAAACTAGAGGAAAAACTATATTTGTACCAGGAGAAATTCTAAAAACTCCTTTCTATGAAGCCCTTGCAGGGGGCAGATGTCTTTTTTTGAAGATTTCACTGGACATCTTACATATTTATTGATAATTTACTGTTATTCTGGTATCATGTTCATCTTTTTTAAAAAAAAAAAAAGGAATTGAAAGCTATAGACATGCTTACTAAAAGTCTATCCTTATGAGTGAGACAAACTTGGATATACAAAACATTTTATGACAGGCAACATTTACATAATTGACAAAATGAATGGGTGGCAATATCACTTAAAATTTCCGAAAACAATTATACATTTCTAGATATGGGAGACTTCTAGGACCACCCTCTCTCCTATCCCATCAATATCAACATATTTGGGAGATGCATTTCTTGGAATTTTTCTCTTCATTCAATCTAATCATTAGAGCAATATTTCAGCATCCCTTGTTCCTACTTGAGAAATGTCTCCTTGCTCCTTTTCAGAGCAAATATTCAATGATTTTATTAAATAATTAAATGAGCAAATTATCATTGCTGTTCTAAAATTTTTAAAAATGATATGATTTCACTATTTGAAGACAATAATTATGTCTTCACTCAATCTTTCATTTTTTACGCTACACATCTACAATTCCTCCACTAGGCATGGTTGTGAGATCACCTCATCCTTAAATGACTATGCTATAATAAATATTCACTCTAGATGATTCCTGAATGATTCATAAATAAGAGGCCTGGAAAGTTCTAGTTTGTCCATATCAGCCTCAAAGAGGAAAGCTCAGAAATGAACATATTACTGAAAATGCAGTCAGGCATTTCTTCGCCCTGGATACCATAATGCTATTTATGAGGTTTGCTGTTTAGATCCAGATTTTGCCTTTTGTCCTTAGAGGGAGGGAGCAAAAAACAGTGCAACACCTTAACTTGAGTTCACATAAAATCCTGTGAATTTTAAAAGCATGGTCAAATGGATAACATAGCGATCTAGCCCCAGATAGTTGTGTATGAAGAACAGTGAGACCACAGTGGTTATTTCTTTTTTTTTTTGAGACAGGGTCTCGCTATGTGGTTCAGGCTGGCCTTGAGCTCACTTTTGTAGCCCAGGCTGGTCTCGAACTCACAACAATCCTCCTGCCTCAGCCTCCCAAGTGCTGGGATTACAGGCGTGAGCCACCACGCCCGGCTCACAGTGGTTATTTTCACATGAGAGAGAATTTATGTCTCTATAGGCCTGCGAATAAACCTGAGGTCACACTGGTAGTCTGACCACCATAGCACCAGAGGTCTTTTTCTCACTTGCCTTTGCAATGACAAGAACCAGTATATGCACTACATGGCGAATCATCACATGAATTCTTTCTTTTCTCCTCTCGTAGTAAGGATTGAACCAAGGGCCTCTCCATTGAGCTGCATCCCCAGCCTTTTATAGTTTTAATACAAGGTCTTACTAAGTTATTAAGCTGTCCAGGCTTGAAGATCTCATGGCCTAGCCTCCCAGAGCGCTGGGATTACAGACCAAGAACATGATACCCAGCCAAAACTCACAGATGCTTAAGGGAAGATAAATGCTACCTCTAGAGATTAAACACCCTGAAAAGACATTTGTGCTCAATTTAGACAGTTTCAATTTCAACTGAAATTTTTCAGTTTCAATTCTCTGGCCCCTTGAAACCTGCTCCATTGAACCTTTCAAATTCTATCCTCTTTCTGCTCTCCTGTAGGCAGTGTAGGTGGGAGATGTATATGTGAGGAAGGGGAAGAACATATCCATTCTAGTTCCTTACCTTGTGTGACCTATCAAGCCTTGGCATCCAGCTGTCTCACTTGATAGATAAGGAAATACACTAAGAGGAGTTTAGCAATGATCACTGCAAAGTTGGTTTGAATTCACCATTCCCTTTAATGCTATCACATACTGCACATTACGCATAGTAATGTATGTGACCCGGACAAGGCTTTGTGCTTCACAGACTATATTTCTCCACCACATGACTTAGGTTTGACCCTGCACCCTGTTTTGGCTACTGCGACACTAACAGACACAGCATGATCAGGAGATTAAAATGTACTTGTGGGGTTGCACACTTTCTTGCACTTTGACCACTACCAGGAGAGCATGTCCTAGAGATGCTGATCTTTTAACCTTGACCGCAGAAGAAATCAGAGCAGAGCTGAACCTGATCTAAACCTGGAGCTAAACTTAGCTAAGATCAGCCAATCCTAGCTAGCTAACTTGAAGAACTTCACTCTGAAGCAGTCACTCTGCCTAACCTGGAGACAATGGATGTGTGAGTGAGTATTTATGGTCCTATGCCATCGAATTTAGGGGAAATTTGTTACACAGCATCATCACAGCAATAAGCTGATGGATAAGAGATAACTCAGAGGTTAGAAAGAATGTTACTGAAATGTACAGAACCGCTTTGCCATGGAGACGGGTTGCCCAGAAAGCTGGTTCTCTAGGAAGAAAGCAACACAGACAGCCATCTCGTTCTGTTCCATCAACTCACTGCTACCCCTGTCCACTTCAGGACACTCACCTGAGTCTGAGGCTGCGGGACTCACCAGGCTGAGCAGCTCCCGCTCTTTCTCATAGTCCCCTTTGCAGAGCAGCTGTCCCTCCTTCAGAACGAACTCGTCACCCTTCTGAAGCTGCCGCTCACAGACGCAGCAGCAGAAGCAGCCCAGGTGGTACACACTCTTCTGGGCCCGCATAACGAACTCATTGGGTGCGATGGCCTCAAAGCAGCCCCCACATTTGACAGCAAACAGCCTGGCAGCAGGAGAGAGAGAAAGAGAGGACAGACACCGTGAGAAAGGTCTGCCGTGCCGCCAGGTCTCCCTTTGGGTCATCAGTGAGAAGACTACAAAACCCTGGATCAAGGAAGCTTGGGCTGGAATGCACCCAACATCCGGGTAATTCATACTCTTCCTGGTCACTCTGGAAAAGTGGCAATGTACGATGGCCTGAGAAACACTCAAAGTTTTTCTTAAAGTCCTTTTTGTTCTTGTCTGATGATAGCAAATTGCACTTGGAGTGAATACTAAGATGATGTACCCTAAAAGGGTCTGTGGCACTCATTCCTTATAGCATTGACTTTACTATTTTCAAAATAAGGAGCCATTTCGGTTTCTAAAGTAGCAGCACAATGCAGAAAGAGGGACGTTGCTGAAAACATTCTCTCTATTCGTCCTCACAGGCCAGAGATGACAGGTGCAGGAAAGTTGGTGGGTAGAAGGGAAAGAACGGCAAGGAGGGACAGAAGGCCCAGAGTGAGCACATGGAAGCCCACACCACTCCCATCTTCACAAAGACAGGCAGGAGCAGACTCAAAGTATCTGCAGAGAGCTGGTGCCTGCTTGCTTTGCTGTTGAGCTCCACCTTAGGAGGAGTTAGGGAAGCACGAATAACGAAGAGTATTTTCCTGCAGCCAGACCTATGACCATGACAGCTTCAGGACATCCAGTCCCAACTCCAAAGCCTATTCACACATTCACTCTGTCATTTCTTCTCCTGTTTCATTCTGTCATGTATTTGCTAGCATCTGCCATGCACCCTGGTGCACACCTTAAACTCTGTCTTAGTACAGAAGGAAAGAAAAAAAGACAGCACCACAACAACATTCACTGGTGAGGCAAGTGTGCACAGAATGTCTGCTTTGTGATAGGCATTACTGCAGGCTTCTTTGGATACAAGACACCCACACATACACACCCATGGAGTTCACACACCTGTGGAAGAATAAACAAAGGGTAAACAAAAAATAGATATATAGATAGGTTAGATAGATAGATGGATAGATAGATACGTAGATACATAGATAAATAGATACATAGATACATAGATATGTAGATAGATAATACCTGGCCTTAGGGATTTGTCTTTAGGAAACAAAATATAAGCACAGTGCAAAGCACTGTCCCATAAATACAAAATAGAATGACATAAAGCTATAGCTTATATAAAAAAATCATAATATTCTATAATTTCCTAACCATAAAATTGTACCAGTTTATGGATTTCGGCCAATATTTGCATACAGTGTGTTTATCTTGGAAGATGCCTGGAAGGGTAAAGAGAAAGCCAAGGAGAAACTCCCAGGCAGGCAAGAGGCTCAGATGGGCACAAGAAAAAGGAAAGGCATTCGAATACTTTGAGCAAAGGAAGCCAAGGCTTGGAGAAGGGAGTGAAGCCACCTGCCATGCGCCCATTAGGACACAGTCTCTTGGGTCTGGGCTCAAGCTACAAAATAGGAAATACCTGCGCTGTCTTACTCTCAACATAAGCCTTGGGCCACAGCACCCATCTTTCTGCCCTTGGCCATGGAGAACTCATCAGAAACACCTGTGTTCATACATATGACTCTCAATCTCAGAAAGGAGGGTAACATTGCAGGATAGTCCAAAGAGCTGGTATGGCTCTTTTGCCACTAATAAAGTACATTAGAACCCTAAACCAGAACTCCAGGCACTAGCACCCGCTCTGTCCTCTCTCCTCCTCCAGCTGCCCAGTTTAGTTTTTCAGTCTATATTGGGACCTCACACCAGTCATCAAAGCATTTGCCTTCACTCCCACCCGGCTCCTCCCTTGCTGGACATCACATCTACCCAGTTCATCTCTGGGCCCCAAGTCCCCAGCCGTTGTTTGACAACCTGCGCAAACTAATTTGTGCTTTCCAAGAGCCAGTCAAAGGCGCTTTGTCCCCACACCCTGCTCCTCTTCCCCTTCCCCAGCAATGGACTATTAAACAGATTAGAGGCAAAGTCCCAGGAGTCAACAAGCACTTGAGAATCCGTGGCAGCAGGTGGTAGCATCTGCACTTGTCTAACTCCTACCCTGCTAATCTCCCCTTTCTCTTCCCCTTTTCATTTCATCAACTACTCCAAAACTTTCCCCCAAATTGGAGAAGGGAGGGTGGGAGTGGATCAACAACTCAAGCCTGGCATGTTGACTCAAGTGTCTAGAGGAAGTGGCAGCGGTTGTCTGGGCTCAAACCCTGCAGTGCCCATGATCACCAGGCACCAGAGGCCCAAGGGGGGACAGTCCTGTCCCTCTCCATTCTCGTTATCCACTCTCCCCATCTGGGTCCAAACCAGGTCACCCTCAGCTCTGCAACCCTCTCTAAACCCAGAGCAATTCAAGGAGAAAAGACACACACCGGCCACCACCTGGGTGCCAGATGTGTGTACAGCTGGACTGGTACCACTGTGGACCCAGCTGCCGACTGCACACCTCCCACAAGTTGTTTTCTCTAAGGCTCAGATGAGCAGAGAAAAGGATTTGTTCAGAAGTCCAGGTCATAATTAAAACACAGCCTGTCTTCTCCTAATGCTCTGGAGGTGTCCCCCATGGTTACTTCCCCTTCTGAATGCTAATGAGACCTCACTGTGGCAGACACAGCACCATGGGGAGCTGGGCCAGGTTTCCAGGACTATCAGGGGCCCGAGTTTTCTCACCACCAGAAATTCTGCTATGGCTCAGAGCTCTTTGAGTGATTCCTCTCCTCTTTGCACCTCATTTCCTCACCTGTAAAGTGGGAGTCATGGTGTCTTTCTCTCCAAAAAAAAAAAAAAAAAAAAAAAAAAGAAAGAAAGAAAACTAAATATACTACCTATTTCAGAGAATAAGCCCTCCACACTCTTTCCTCTTATTGCTATCTCTATCTCAGAAAGCCCTGGAGACACTGAGATAAACAAGGCCACTCTTGTCCTTAGAGAACTCACATCCTCCCGCAGTCAGCAGTCTCTACTCACCAATTATTATTATTATTATTATTATTATTATTACTATGATTCTGGTACTGGGGATCAAACTCAGGACCTTGCACTTGTCAGGCAGATGCTTACACCACTGAGCTATCTCCCCCACCCCAGCTAGCAGACTCTAAATGAACGACCACAGTTGGATACTCATAGGAGACCTAAGTAGCTGAGAAAAGGCATGGAGGCGAAACCTGTCCACTTAGCTTGGTCTACCAGTTGCTCAATACCCTATCTCCTCCTCCTGCCTGCTCTTCCTGCTGTTTCTCTGTGCTCTGCCAGGCAGGGAAGCAGAGTTCTGTCCCTTGCCCCACTTACACTTTTTCGTGCACAGGCACAAGTCCTAAGGCACAGAGCTGCCAGTCTTGGTGACCGTGCCCAAGTTCTCAGTCCCAGCCCCACCCCACGTCCAGAGTGTACAGCTGGGACCCTGCATTCATCTTCCACAGCCTTCATTTGCTGCTCTTCTAGAAGCCACCTCCGTTCCTGCCTTCTGGATCAGTTAAGATTCAGGGAGAACCTATACGTGATCATCGCTTATGAGGCATAGCACTACCCTTAGTTATTTTTGTTGACCCTGTCTCTGTTTTATGACACTTGGGGATCTCTCCTTCTTGCTCCTAATGTATTTTATCATCTCTTAAAGGTGTCCTGAACCCCATCCCAAGAGAACCCTTCTTCCTCAGCAGGGTAACCACTCCTGACTTTCACAGGGGCACAACTTCATCTACAAAGCCTACGATGTCCCAGGAGATGGACCCAAGGGACTCCAGACTCAAGGTGCTGCCAGACAGAACATCCTTCTTAGATGGAGCCATAGGCCCCACGTCCTCCCCACCTGAGGAAAGCCGGCCTCATCGCCCCACCCAGTGTGAGGGGCCATGGGAAAGGAAAATGAGGAAAAGTGAGGCAGTCATCCAGGGAAACAGCCCAGGCCTGTGTGCAGAGCCTCTGCCTTTACCAGGGGCCTCTGAAAACCGCAATCTACCCAGGGCTCTCCTGTCCCTTATCTCATCTCCTATTTCTTAGTGAAAAGTACTGCCTGGGACCAGGTTCACACCAGGAACTTAGAGGACAAAGAGAAAAATGTCTCCATTCTTTTTGTTTCCTTGCCTTGTGCCTGGAGATCTGATTGAGGTGTAGGCATCTCTGGTTGATAGTATATGTTTGTGATAAATAATAATTACATTCACTCTAGAGAACTGGAACATACACCTATGGAACCTTAGTTACTGTTACTTCTCTGTCCCATCCCTCCTCTGCCCCCTCTGTCTCCAGATCTTCTGTCCATTTTCACAAAGTCTGCTGAATAACTCAGGCTCATCCTTATGTCCTATGCTTTTATTATAGGTCTGGGAAGCCTTGTAACTAAGAAGACAAGAATACCTCAAAAGCAGATACATCTGGGAGCAAATGCATGCCCCTGTGACCAAGCTACCAGGGGGGGACTGAGACAGGAGGATTGCAAGTTTAAGTCTAGCTTGGGCACCATAGTGAGGCTTTAAATCAAAATGAAAAATATAAAAAGCCTAGGGACAGGGTTAGGGGATAGCTCAGTAGAATAAGCACTTGTCTGGCAAGTGCAAGGCTGTGAGTTCAAACCCCAGCCCTGAAATAAATAAATAAATAAATAAATAAATAAATAAATAAAAGTTAAAAGCCCAGGGACATAGGTGATAGAGTGCTTGCTTGACATGCATGAAGCCCTGGATTCAACCCCTAGACTACAAAAAAAAAAAAAAAAAAAAAAATCAGTAGCTGTAAAGGCTTGATGCTGAGACACTACTAGGGCACAATTCTAAGGTAGTCAGCAAAGAGGCACAGGACCTCAGAAGAAGCAGCACAACCTGCGCTGCCCAGCCTGCAGCAGCATAGTGACCACATGCTGGGACACTGGGCAGTGCCCAGATGTCAGCGCCTGCTGGGTGGCCCCGGGAGAGTCACCCCGCCATTCTACACACTACCACCCTTGTCCAAAAGTTACATTACTGCAAAGGAAAAAGTACTGGGAAAGGACAAGAACTTGAGCCCAATGGTCATGTTTCTTCCCTTCCCTAGTTCATCAAATGTGAGGAGTAGAAATAAAAAAGAACTGCTTGATGAGCGAAGAGAGAACCTCACGCTATTCCAGCTTGGTGTGGCACAGGGGCTGCACTTGCCCAGGACAGAGCATCTCGGACTGCTCCCTCTCTCTCCCACTTCCCCTGCAATGCTGTCCTCCTGGGACAGGCAAGTGGGAGGATCAGGTGAGCAGCTATCAGCTTCCTTTCATGGGCAGCACCAGTGGTTTCATTTTGAAGGAGGTCCTGAGACTCTGTTGCCCACACATAGATGGTGCGATTGAAATATACCACGACTACTTAAAATTTTTTGAGAAACGGTCTTGCTATGTATTTCAGGATGGCCCTGAACTCACTATCTAGTCCAGGCAGGCCTTGAACTTGCAGCAATCCTCCTGCCCCAGCATCCCAAATCCTGAGATTATAGCCATGCACCACCACAGAGGCATAAGTCTTTAAATTTATTATAGTAAAAGACATATTGTTATTAATCTCCATCAAGATACTCCTCATACATCATTCTTGCCACTTCCTGAAGCCATTCTGGAAACCCTGTTTTCTTAGAGTCTTCAGTTGTGCTGTCATGGCAGCCTCCATGGCCTAAATTGATTCAGTTTATCTTCCTGAATTTATTCATTCCTCTTCCTTTCAGGGAAGAGGCAGAAGTCACAGGGCATCAGACCTGGTGAGTAGTGTGGAAGAGGACACCGCAGTGTTTTTAGCAGCCCGCCGTTCCATTGGATGGGGCTTGGCAGCAGCGTTCAGCATAGTGTTGACCTCACCTCCTATAGATACTCATGAAAGAGAACTTCCCGAACTGCTTCAGAAAGTGGCAAAAATGATGGGACCAATCTATTGAAAGCAAGAAGGTGTATTTTGAGGGAGATTAATGGCAATGTATCTTTTTTAGAAAAAAAAAAAAATGAACCTTTACCACCTATTTTGATCACACCTGACAGGTATGTGTGAAAGACAGAAGTTAAAAAGAAAGTTGCTATTGTCAGATTCACAAATCCCAAAGAGCCAGAAAGAATTCCTGAAAGAGGTCCACTCTAGGGAGGAATTAGCTCTCTATGACCCAACACCGCCATGTAAGAGTCCACTCTGACTCCCAAAGGACTGGGAAAGGACATGATTTTTTTCTGGGTACTCAAATACTGGTTGATCTGCTAGGTCTCTGTTTTCAAAATACACAAAATACAAGGTCACGAACAAGTTCCACTGGGGGGAATTGCTCAGAAGTCAGATTTGTTCATAAGCCAACAAAGTGAATCTTACATAGTAGACCTATGAAAGTTCATAACTAAAATATCCTAAGTTGGGGAATTACTATATAGGGAGAGATGTAGGGATGAGTTGGATGCAGGGAAAAACAAGCAATCCAATCCAGAGAAAGAGTCATAGAAACTAACAGGTGCAAAAGGAGGCCATGTGGTGACACAGATTAACTTAGGTCCAAGTTTCTAATCTGCCCCTCTACCTCTGAGACCTTCATTGAACTACGAAAGCCTTAGTTTGTCCATCCATAAAGCGGGTATAAAAGAACATACCTCATAGAGTTCTCCTTTAAATTAATTGAATTAATGGATTAAGGCTGCTTCGCATAGTTCTTGACACATGATAAATCCTCAGTAAAATGATAATTATTGCAATGGTAGTAATGAGGATAATGAGGATGGAAAAACAAGCTGACTAACAAATAAGAAATATGAATCAACTTTCATCTAAGAAAAGATGGTGGATCATAAAGACAAAGGGTAAAAAAATGAGGATTAAGAGAAGGCAGCACAGGAAAAGAAGGACTGGGTTGTTCATGTGGGAGAGGCAGCTCTTCAGGGCAGGGCTGTGCGTGGACCTACAGGCAGCCCTGACAGCATCAGAGAGCCCAGAGTACCGGCCAGGCCTAAAATCCTACCTACTGTGATGGGCTTGGCTTAGGGTTTTCATGCAGCACCTGCACAGGTGTTACCTGTGATGGTTAAGTTCAGCTGTCACCTTAAATAAGCTAAGGGATCCCCAGGTAACTGGCAATGCATGTTTCTAGGTATATCTGGAGGGTGTTTCTGGATGAAAGAGGCTTTTGAATCAGTGGATTGAGTACGGAAGGGCCTCCACCTCCCAGGAAGCTCCTCAGCCTGCAGACCCCAGGACTAACACCTGGGGCCTCCAGGTCCTCGGGCCTCCAGCACCATGCCAAGGGTTATACCGCCAGCTGTCACGGCTCTCCATCTGAGATGGCGTGTCACGGGACTGTCCAGGCTTCACAGCCATAAACCAATCACCCTAAAGACCTCTATCATATATCTGTATCCACCCTATCTGTTCTGTTTCTCTGGAGAACACTGACCAATGCACCTAACTAACAGTTCTGGCACAGTCCCATGAGTCAATTTCCTGTTCTAAATATCAAAGTGAACAACCAAGAGTGGAACTGAGGCTTTGCTTTCTCCTCAGCATCAAGACTTGACCTTTCACCCATGAGTTGCCATGGATTCTTCCAACCTCCCTCAACACCTAGCCATCAGCCACTGGACACACCAGGCACCATGTGCCCCGAGACTCCTCCTACCTCTCCCCAACACAGTGACACTCTTCCTAAATATGCCCCATATAAATCACAATTACTGTGGCCAAACTCAAGGTCACCACATGTCAAGGCTTCCATAGCCACAAGGATTGAGTAAAACGAAAGAGAGAGACCCATCATAATACACCTGACAGTTCCTGACCCACTGGTATGCTTGAAAAGGCCAATATCTTGACCCAGAACCCTGAAGACCTTAAAGTGATCTTTTCAAAGCCTCAAGAGCACAGACAACTAGAAGGTTGAACAGTGAAATGAAGTCATACAAGACTCAATCCAACTCAAGCCCACTGTGGTATAGTTTTGCCTCACCAATATAGGAGGTCAAATCCCTCTTTAGTCTTGGAGAGTAGGCTACCACAGATTGTGTCCATCTCCACAAGTAGCTCTAAAACTAGTTTTGGTCAAGGTACACAAGACTTTTAGTTTGGGAAATAGGAGAGGGTCTTGGGCAGCTCCTTAAGAAGGCAGGCATTTCTGCTCAGTTCCCACCCTCTCCAGCAGGGGGCAGCACAGCAGCACTGATTAGGTGCCATGCTGACTTGGTAACTGAGGTCACCCAGGCAGAGAGACAGGGATTGGCCATAAGCCAAAACTGTCTGCTGGAAATCTGCTACTGTGAGTCTGAGAGACCATGTGGCTAAACTGAAGGAGATGGTGAGAGAAGAGCATTCAAAATTATTGGGAACCAAAAGCATGGCTTGTGGCCTTAGAAGAAATGACACGAGCAACCTTGTCAGCTGGCTCAAGGTCTCTGTCCTTGAGGCTGAGCCAACATCACCACAATAAGCCACTGAGCACATGGTCCTGGGGCGGTGGGAAAGTCTGCAGAGACAATAGAAGTGGCAGGGTCTTCGACAAGAGACAGTCTCCGAGCCTCTGCCGTGGTGAGAAAATGGAAAACAATAAGTAGCTGGCAGAGCCAATGGGAATCTCTGTGTCCCTGCGGTGCCTGGGGAGGACCATACAATGGATAAAGGAGTGGGAGAGCCGCTAAGCGCTAAGCGCAGTGTCTGGGGGGCAGCGTCACCAAGAAGTGCAAAGCAACACACACACAACTCTTCACCTTTCCCAGACATTGCTGCCTATGAGAGGTTTACCTTGAAATGGTAGACTCACAACTTTGTTTGTTAAGCCTTTGAAGTTGCTTGAAATCAGGGTTCAGATCTCAGTTCTACTTCTCAGAGTTTGAGCAAGTTATAGACTTTCTTAGAGGTTCTACTTCTTTAGCTATTAAAGGCGATCATAACTGTCTTCTGAGACACTTCAGAGATCCAGTAAGGTTATGCATGTGAAGCCTATCACAGACACACACACACACACACACACACACACACACACACACACACACACTCACTGCTCTCCATAAGCAATAGTTATTAACTTTTCACTGAAATCAATTTAAGATACCTGCCTATAGAAATATTTGTATAAGATCGTTTATTCAAGACAGCCAACTGAGCCAAAAACAACTTCACATAGGTCTCAAGACTTTGTTCATTATTATGACAAGTTATACTTCAATAAGCATTCCTTATGCTATTGGAGAAGAGACTAACAAACAGGTAGGAAAGCAAACCCTTGAGAGGACACAGAGTGTGCACTTCATCGCAGCAGCCATGGATATGGTCTATCCTAACCCATGACAAATATTGATATTAGCTACTCATTGTTGAGCAACACTCAACGTTCATTGCCCACCTCCCAGCATATGTTCAGGAAGTCGGCAGCTCTCTTCCTGGCCAACCAGAGTCAACAGTTGCTATTTAGCTACTGCTGACATTATCTGGCCTATATGCAGAACAGACCTGCTCTCCATATGATCTGAGTTGTGGGATGACTATTTCTCGAAAAGATCACTACCACCACGTGGACCTGCCCTGAGAAACCCAGGTTCCTGCTGTGCTCTCCTAGCTGTCAGACCCCTAAGAGATCTCTCCTCTTACAAATGGAAAGGATCTAGATCCAGGGAGGAGAGTGGCTGAGGTCCCAAAAGAGCTAAGATTACTGAGAGGATCAGCCAGAGCTTGAAGCTGTTAGTGGTCAGAAGCAAGGGGCTATACATGGTCCAGCTAGGGACAGAAAAGTAGCTCTTCAGGCTCTTGCAGGAGCGAACATTATCTGAAGAGCTGAATCAGTCAGCACAGAGCACCATAGTTAGCTTTGCCTTCATGGAGGCTTGCTTCTCCCTCCCTCTCTCCTTTTTTGCCAAAACCTGGAAAGCACTCTATGAATCAGGGTGTAGAGTACAAGGCTATGGTGCGTGTGTAGATTCCAATAACTCGGGCCAAGGTGGCATGACTTAGAAACTTTCCATATTGTTACAAAGACATGCAACAATGGCAAGAAACATAAAACAGACACATGGAAAATATATGTTTGCTCTTTAGGGAACTAAAGCTTTGGTTTCCTTTGAAAAATGCCAGTTTTCCTTTCCTTCCCTCATTAGCCTCCTGGGACTCTCTCAAACATACCCAGGAAACAACAGAACAGAGAGAATGAGGTATTTTAGCTGATATTCTGGGCAGAGATTCCTATTGTTCCATAATTTTTGGCTCGAGTACCTGGCATGTGGCCAATATGATGTATATCCTTACAAAGAATGTGTGTTCCTGGGGTGTGTGTGTGTGTGTGTGAGTGTGTGTGTGTAATAACAGGAAGGACAGGGTATTATTGATGACTTTCTTGATGGGAAATATTCTAGGATCTCAGCGGGAAGCAACAACAGGCTCTCCATGAATCTATTTGGTCACATCACTTTTCATTCATGATTAGCCCTGTGAGGATCAAAGGAGAGAGTCACATTTTCACAACTCTGGACTCCTCCCACCATCAGCTGATACCTGCAGCACCAATAGTACTCACTATATTTGGAACTAGGCATGTGTTGACGAGCCATGAGTTTGTTTCTAAGTCACCTGTGTCACTGCCTCTGACGTAATGATGTACAAGACTGCAACAGCAGCTACTGTCTCCCTCTCCCTCACATCTGGCCTATTCTCAAGGATTGCTTACTCTGGGAAGAGAAATAAAGGGAAAACTTCCAGTGCCGATGGAGCAAAAAACTTTTCACCATGGCACACAAGCTGCAGGAGCTGCTGAGGATCTTCCCTTTTCTGTGTGAGCAAACACCTCTGTGGTGATCTGAGTTTGCAGAATGCTTCAAAAATTCACAGATCTCAAAGCAATGTCTTACAGAACATCTCAGCTCTGAAGGAAGGGAGAAAGGGATGAGATTCTGTCACCTGAACCTATGCCTCCATCCTTCAGTGGTAAATCTGCCATCACAGCAAGGTGCCCCATCTCCAGCCCCAAACCCACAGTGACAACACCTGTGAGCTTCCTTCCCTGGAGACAGTGCTGTGGTCCTATCCAGTTAAGACTTCAACTGTCTTGGGAGCCCCAGTGCAAGTGATACTGGCCCAGTGCAAGTGATACTGTCCCTGTTTCTTAATGTTTTTATTTTTTGCCCTCCAATTCTCTCCCCTCCTGTTAAAAACTGGCCACTATCAGGAAGATGAAAAATAAAACTAAAGCTAAAATTCCTGAGTTTCCACCCATCTTACCTTGACTCAAATCTGTTCCAACCACAACCTCCCCTGTGCTGTGGGCAGCTGGCGCCCTTGGGTCTGCTATTGCTCAGGACAAGCATCTCAGACTGCTCTTGACTCCTCTCTCACATATGCCTCTTGTACAGATAGTTCAAAAGGGCTGCCCAGATAGCTCAGTAGATTAAAGTGCCTACTTAGACAGACACAGGAACAGGGGTTCAATCCCCAGCATTCCATGCCAGCTCCACCCACAGCGTGAGCTGAGACAGTGATTGAGACTGGGCATGGTGGTGCATACCTATAATCCCAGGCTGAATCTAATCTGTATAGTGAGACCCTGTAGAGCCTGTACTAAATACATAAAAAACAAAACCAGATGGTTCACAACTCATTTCTGCTCCACCTTCAAAGCAGAACAGCAGCTGATCTTCTTTTTTCTCTCTCTGCTCCCCAGAAGGCTATGCCTCACCACATGTCCCTTAGGTCACCTCAACAGCCTGCTGGGTGATGTATCTGCTCCCTCTTGCCACCTGCCATGTTGCTTCTCCACACAGAAGCCAAGACAATCTTACTAAGTACTATACCAGAGGATGTCACCTGCCCAAAGCCCATCCCCATTTCACAGATGACAGAATAAAGACCTGATGGTTTAAACAATTTGCCCAACTTTCTAAAGTTGGCGGTTCCATGAAGTCTGCCACTAGGTCACTCCCCAACTTCACTTTGGTGGTGGCCTTGGCCACATGGTTGGATGGTACCTTGTAAACTGAAAGCCCTCTGTGTCTACAACGGAATACTAGCACTCTTATCAGTCCATGGTCTGAGTTAGTGAGACTGTCCATTATATTGAAATATTTTACCCAGAAAGGAGAGATGAAAAGTGGCTCTCTGTTCATTACTACAGAGTGTAGACTCTGAGATCAGTGATCCAGTATGGTGCCAGGCCTTGAACTCATGGTAAAACAAGAAAGTGGGCACTGGCAAAAATGGAAAAACCAGGAAGTCTAGTGACAAGTGTGCAGTGCTAGCCAGCACCTCACCCTCCCCAAGCACCGTGTTGGCCTGTCAGCCTGCAATAATTTTCATCTAGGGTGCTTTGTGCATAACTCTACTGCCCACATTAGCTCTGCCTGGAGGACTACAGAACAGACAGATACGGGGAGCTGATGAGCCACCAAAGCCGCCAAGAAACAGGAGTTCCAGTTTGGGACACAGTGACAAATTATGGTTATACATGGCAATACAGAGATATGTGCTCATATGCTCATGCACACACACACACACACACACCCTTCTTAGTTGAGTAGGTACTTGGTTTCAGACTATGTGGCAGCAAGAAGTTTGGGAGAAAAATTTCATAAGCACCTCTCCCACCATAGAAATAAATAATGACAATCTCAGGCAGAGGTGGTGAGCAGAAGGCAGGCGTGCTGCAGCGGGCTGCTGGTGTCAACTGAAAGCCTCTCTTCCATCACTTGTCTAGGATGTCTCAAAGCACAGGAAGCCTTGAAGAGAGCAGGAGCATCCGGGGATGTCTGCGCTCTGCTTCTGCCACTGAGACCCCCAAAGTCTGAAAGGTGAGACCAGGGTGGGAGGCGGGGAAGGAAATGAAGCCCCAGTAGTCTGCCTTTCCTGTGCTTCTCAAAGGCCTTTGGACTCAGGCTATAATTTTGTTGTTGTTGTTGTTGTTGTTGCTGTTGTTGTTGTTGTTAGGGACGAGTCTACAGGGTGTTTAGGGTCTCACTACTAGATCAGACTCATAGTGATTCACCTGTTTACAGCCTCCCAAGAGCTGGGATTACAGGCCTGCACCCCACACCCAGTCTCAATTGCTCTCTCAGCTCACCCCATGGCAGGGGACAGACCTGGGGATAGAACCCCAGGCCCCTGCACCTGCTTGCAGGTGCTTTAATCCATCAAGCTATTTGGTTGGCCTACAGACTACAATTTTAAGAACAATAGGAAGTGGAAGACCTGTTCTTCCAAGTCAAAGCAAAGGCCAGAGGCCAGGAAAAAGGCCTGCTGTCTTAGCTCTGAGTTTGGCAGACTACTGACAGACAAGTTTGGAAGCAGGCAGCCTGGTCCCTTCCAGCAGAGGCATAGGGGCCACCTGCAGCTGCTTCATCAGACTCGGCCTCCGTCGCTGTCCAGAAAGAGCAACACGCACTGCACCCACTTCCATCCCAACTCTGCCCACAGGCATGCTGGGAGAAAATCTGGCCCTGGTCATCAACCCTGAAGTATCTGCTCGCTAGACTGTAGCCACCACAAGGCTTCAAACAGGTACTTTACCTCCACCAGGAAAGCTATCCTTTCCTCAAATGACAGTCACGAGAGAAAAAGGTAGACAAACACCACAACATGCCTTTGCCATCTGGAAAACAACTTCAAAGGCACAACCAGTGAATCTAGGGAGGAATTTTGACTCTTGTAGCAGCCCTTGCCAAGTGGCACAAGCATCCTGGTAACTAAGGGAATTCAAAGTCCAGGTCATTTAAAGAAAGGGTTTTCTTTTTTTTTTTTTTTTAATTTATTTATTTTTTTCTTGCTTCAGAACCTTTATTTGTTTATTCAATCATTTTTATGGCCGGCTCAGCCTGCCCTCAGGGCAGGGCTGGCGCAGCATGTGGTGCCGGGGATTGAACCGCGGTCCCTGAAGCCACCCAAGCTTTCCCAAGCAGGGACTGAGCCATCCCGCCGGGCCCCAAGAAAGGGTTTTCTATATTTAAGCCTATAAGACATCTTTAGTGGGTGCTGACTGTTCCAGCTGTGACTACCAAGGCCATGTACTCAGCAATCCACAGGCCAGCGTGGAGTCATGGCCAGGAGGAATGGTAGAAAGAACAAGCCAGGCAAACTCACTGCTCCTGGAACTTCCATGGGACGAAAGCCAACAGACACAAAACGAAGTGTGAGGCAAGTGCTGTGGATCTCTGAAGGGACAATGGAGACCGGAAGTGCCACAAGTGGGGGCTCCTGACTTCCATGGAAGAGCTGATGTCTGGGTAAAGACTTCAGGAGCTGGAGAAGACTGCATCTCACCCACACCTGTCAGCAAGGCACCTGGGCAAAGCACAGGCACAAAAGCCCAGGCCTGGACATAGCAGCTTCTTGGAGAATAGGCACTGAGTCCTGTGTGGCTGGGGTTACCAGGCAGAGGGAGCAGCACTGAGAGGCGAGGTCATAGAAGTCCTACAGGAAAGATGGCAGGACAACAAAGACCTCACAGAGAGCAGGGAGAGCTCTGACCTTTTCTCCAAAAGTTGGTGGCAGCATTTTACAGAGAAATGACATGTTAGATGAAGTCTCTTTTTTCTTTTAATTTTTTCTAGGTATTTGGTACAGAGTCTCATTACACAGCTCAGAATCATAATAATCCTCCTGTTTTCAGCCTCCCCAGTGCTAGGATTACAGGTGTGAGCCACCATGCCCAGTCTCAGTGGCCAGCTCAGCACACCCGGGGTGGGACCGATGCAGCATGTGGTGCCTGGGATTGAACCCCAGTCCCTGCACCTGCCTAAGCAGGCATTTAGTCCACTGAGCTATTTTTCTTTTTAATTGATTAAGGTGAAAGTCACATTAACATATTCAAGAGGGAAAACTCAATGGTATTTAGCATATTTACAATATTGTCCAACCAAGTAACAGCTGTATCTAATTCTAAAATCATTAAAAAATGAAAGCCTTCATGCCTAGGCACTTTACACCCTGCCCCGCCCTCTCATCTAACACAAGCAACTATCAATCTGTACTTCATGTTCACATTTTATAAACATGTCATGCAATTTATAATCACATAATCTATGATCTTTGTGTATAGCTTTTGCTTTTTCTTTCATTTGCAGTATTAAGGATTGAAGTCAGGGCCTTAGCACTGGCATATTTTCAGTGCTTTCCTTCCTTCTCTTTATTTTGAGAGAGAATCTTGTGCCAGGTGTGGTGGCACATGCCTGTAATCCCAGCACTCAGGAGGCTGAGGCAGGAGGATCGGTGCAAGTTCGAGACCAGCCTGGGCTACAAAAGTGAGCTCAAGGCCAGCCAGAACTGCATAGCGAGACCCTGTCCCAAAAAGACAAGAGAGAGAGAGAGAGAGAATCTCACTAAGTTACCTAAGCTGAGCTTGAACTTGCAGGCCTCCTGTCTCTGCCTCCTCCATGGTGGAGAATACAGATGTGCAGCACCAGGCCCAGCCTGTGGGCGGTTCCTTTAAGTAGACTGTCTCCTAGGTTCTTTTCACTCATGAGAGCTCACTTGTGTGCATCAGAACTTCAATCTTTTTAAAAGTGAATAATATTCCAATATGGGCCACATCACGTTCTGTTAATCTATTTACACTTGGGCTATTCCTCTCATTTTGTTGCTGCAGGCAGTGCAATGAGCATGTGTTTGTATATATTTACCTAAGTTCCCATTTTCAAGTCTTTGGGTACATACCTAGCATTAAGTTTTCCTTTTCTTTTTTTTTTTATGTTGGGCTCAGCCTCCCCTGGGGGTGGAGCTGGCACAGCATGTGGTGCCAGGGATCAAACCACAGTTCCTGTGGCTGCCTAAGCTTGCCAAGGCAGGCATTTTAGACCACTGAGCCATCTTACCCAGCCCCCTAGCCATAAGTTTTAATGACCCACTGTTACGGCCCTTTTGAAAGCTATCTGTCAAAAAGGTAAGGAGAGAGGAAGAAAGCCAGTTCAGAGGTTTTTGAGCCATTCCAAGGAAGAGGTGACAGAGATGAGGAGACTAGGGAACTAGGAGAAATGAACATTGCTGCCAATGGATCAAGAAGAGCAGGGATAGAGCACTGAGCCCTGGGCTCAGCAGTCCAGAGGCCAGTGTAGATCCATGGCCCGCAGAGGATCTCATAGGGTGGGTGGATGTGCAGGGCGAGAGTCCACAAAGAAATGGGGTGAGACAGGAGGAGAATCTGAGGTCCACAAATTGGAGTAATTTTAGAATGTTTGCTGACAGAAATGAGTTGGTTTGAGAGAAATCCTTAGGATGGAAAGAGAGGTTGGACAGAGGCAATGAAGTGACAGACACCAGTAAACGAGCAGGGTGGGGAGCAAACATGGCGAGAACGTCAGCCTCCTTTGAGCAAGTCGACCTGCTGGATGCAGTCAGTGAAATTCTTTGAAACTCAGCTTGGAAGGAGCAGAGTCTGGACCACTTTGGATGCTTCAATGCAAGCACTATTACTTCGCAGTGTCATATACCAGGTAATGTGGCTCTGTCCCCCACCCCCACATGATCTTGGACTAATGTCAAGCCCACAGTCATGAACTGGGAAATAGATGGCTCAAGAGTGAGCAGAGCAACTGGGTAAGTGAAGCCTTCATTCTAAGCCTTCACTGGGGCCTCAGGAACAGTGCCGAAAGATAGCACTACCTTGGTAGGCTTGCAAGCAACTACTATTCCTACAGCTACTGCCAGTGTGTGCAAACCAAAGGTAAGGGTGAAAGGATGCTAAATTGTCTTTTTTTTTTTTTTTATGCAAAGAGCACAGGAGGACACCAGCCCCCCACAGATGACACCCCAGGGCTCATACTAGTTCTTCTGTTTTTACATCAGCATATTAGAGGCTTTTACTGTGGAGCCTTCATGGGGGCCTGGGCACCTTTGGGAGCCTGGGTTGGGACAAAAGCTGGAGCCTGGGCCTTGGCTGGAGCCTGGCCTTTGACTGGCAAGGGCTGCAACCTTTGGCAACGCAGGCACAGATATGCTTGTCAAGCTTGGGATGGGCAAGATAGGTAAGTCAAGTGAGCCTGGAGTTTACTTCCTTTGGGATAATCTTGGTCACAAAGATAAGAATCTCTGAAGGTGGTAGGTCTCAAGTTCCTTGTGAACGTGTGTGTTGCCAAGAAACACAACAAGAAGAGCTTCAAGAAGATGCAAACAAACAACGCCAAGGCCATAAGCGCATATGCCGAGGCTATCAAGGCCCAGGGGGTCAAGCCCAAGATCATTCCAAAGGGAGTAAAATGCTTTTTTAAGACATTTACTTATAGGGCAACTCTGGTATCTTAGAAGAGCACAAAAAGGTTCAGGTTAAAGCTTCTCCTCTATCACTTATCAGATGTCTGTCTTTAGTCATGATAATTAACCTCTCTTAGCCTGAATCTCTTCAACTGTAAAATAGGATTAGTGGTACCCACACCACCAGTAATCAGCAGCAAATGAGGAACTAAAGAGAAAGACAGCTGACCAAAGAATTCACAGTTAACCAAATTTTCTCACCCGGATATGCTTCACATTGTTATGAAAAATTCTGAAAGTTACTGCAAAGACCTCAGGAAAGGCTCCATGAGCATTCTAAGGGTAGGGCTACACTGTCTACACACCATGGCAGAAGTTAAGGAGAAGGATACGCAGAAA